>VIAB01000885.1:212839-225410 GCA_009801035.1 Oophaga pumilio | reverse complement strand
TGCGCTGCGCAAAAAAACGCAAGTGTGAAAGTAGCCTAAGTGGCGAGACGGTAATGACGTCTTTCCAAAGTCGTGACGGAATGGAGATTTGGCCACACAGAACATGTTGTGAACTTTGTGTGAACAGTAAAGTGTCCGACACTTTCAGGACTCTGCCAAATCCCTATTATGATTCTCCGTCCTGAATATGAAACTAGCCTGAATGTTAGGACTTCTAAAGGCATAAAACAGACGGTAATGGCAATGTGTAAGCAACATAGCGCAGCCTCTGTGGAGAGAGGGACCCGTCTGGTCTCCTCATCCTTCACTCTACTGATAAGCTCCAATCATCAACAAAACTGCAAAACCAGCAAATAAAGGGCATATATCTACTGAGAGTTGGTGGTTGGACTCTTTAAAAGAGGCTCAAAATGATCTTTTGCTCCATAAAAGTAGACAAGGCTGTGTCATTACTGGGGGCCCTATTAAGGGTTTGACATTGGGCTCTAGAAGCTTCAAAAATGAAGCCTTCCTAATTGGATCCTAAATGGATGCCTTACTCTTTCCTCCTACAGATAGTGGCAATATTTGAGTTGTGCCAAGCATCGCTCTGTAAGACTGAGGTTTCCATCTGGACTTGCGAGCAGAAGAGTGGATGAGTTTACAAATGTGATCCACGCTCCATGGAGAATTTCTGCATATAAAAGGATAGTCTGCAGATTTAACTGTATGGCAGTTTGTCTACTCATGATCAAGGGTTTGTTGCAGATTTTCACTTTTTAGCTTCTGCAGGTGACATCCACAAGAAAACCTGCACCAAAATCAGCTCATTCTGATGCAGATTTGCTGAGGCCAATTTACCCATAGATTCATAGAAAATTGCAGTTGAAAATTGAGTGGTCGGGGTAAGGGGCAGCTACTTACCTGTTCACTGTCGTACAAGGCTTGCAGGGGGCTTCGTCTTTGCTTCCCATTCCAACTGCCCATAGAAAAATGATCCTCACCTTTAAGAGTTACAAAAACAGAAAAAAAAAAATAAGAATTTAACCGATCAAATCTCCGTTGGGACACGAGGAAGGACGGGGGGAATGTCACTAAGCCCTCGTCAGCCACATACCGCTTTATTAGAACTTCTGGCAACTGCAGACTATTTACAAGACGGCCGACTCCATGACATCTTAAGAAAACTTTATGAGCTACCAATGAAATGTCTGAGGCTCTTCAAAACGTGACTCGGGGGATTCTCCACATATTTTGCAGCCTCTAATTCCAGAGTATGCGGTAAGTTACCTCATCTCCTGGAGTCAATCCAGCAGCCCGGCATTTCTCCTGTCCTCCCCCCTTATTATAGACATTACATTTCCGCCATTTTCTACAATCTATTGCATATTTCTTTACACCCACTTCTATATCCAACATGTTTTCATATAATTTGTCAATACTTCTTTTAGGTTTTTGAATTTTAAGCAATTGTTTTTCTACTACAGAAAGTCACATCTGTCACCGTCGCCCCGTCCGCTGCTGCGGGAGATGTCAGGCAGCCTCGCGTGAGAGCGTTTCGCTTTGAGCCTCTATCATCAGGATTTAATCCTAAAATAGTGGGAGGGGGGTAAAGTCTGGAAAGTAATCTCCCATGGTCCCTCCGAAATCCTAAATCACATCTGGTTTTTATTGTACCCCAGTCATGCAGAAAAGAAAGCAAAAAGAGGGAAAAAAAAACGGAAGGAGAGCTGGAACAGTTTGGTATGTGATGACATCAAGGAACTGAAGATGACATCATAGCAAGAAAATTCGTGGGGTCCTGTTAGTTCGGGCCGCAGTCCAGGGCAGTGATATTACACACAGTGGGGCCATCTTTCCGCTGAGAGGCTTCTGTTCTGTAATCGTCACATTTCTTAATCATTGAGATGTAAAAACCTCATGTTCCGATGATGTACGGAAAGTGTGACCCGTGCGGCTGCGTCTGAGCGCTCATCGATTGTGTCCCGCTAATGCTTAAAACATAAGATCAGCCGACGCCAGACAATATATAGCGAAGTGCTGGGCGTCAGCCAGTAGTATCACTCCATGGTGGGCCGTAACAAGAGACCCCCAGTGTGAAGCGTAGTCTGAGTTCAGACGAGAGAATTTCACGGTCTGTGTATGGGCCACAGCCTGGACGGACTGTGGGTCCAACCTGAGCTGCACTCAATGTACTCCTGTCTGAACACGGCCCTAAGAGGACTATGGGCAAAAGGCTTTTGTATGTGGTTATATCCTGATGAAGTCTCATTACTTCGAAACACGTTGATATAACTGCATCAAGTCTATGGGGTACCCTGAACCATTCTTTCGGATATCCATCAGCAGCGCAGAAGACCCACTTATGTGTTTCATCTGACATGACAAGTTTAGATACAGCAGCTCAGAAGACAGTATAATACATGATGAGCTTAGAGATACACTACCGTGTCACTACAGTATCACAAGGGATTAGATACTGCAGCAGGCAACAGCCTCAGATACAGGAGAAATACCACATGACAGGCTTAGATATCATGCCGAGGTAGACAGGAATACACAAGGGGGTTAGATACAGTGGCACAGATTGCATCACATGACAGGCTTGGATACAGTGGCTTAACAGTAAAATATCAATATACCGTATACAGTATATGACCTAATGGATACAGCACCCAAGAGTGCGGCACATAACAGTCATGGATACAGTAGCACTACAGACTATCACTAGCTGATTAGATACAGCACCCTAGTAGACAGTGCGGCACATACAGTAACCGCATTAGATACAGCAGCCAGTATCACACATAATAGGCTTAGATACATTTTATCACAATAGGCATGGGACAGTGTGGCTTAGCAGCACAATATCACATAAGTTTATTAGACACTGCAATCCCCTCTTCTGGCATTTGGGCTCGCATTTATATATGAATTAGTATTAATGGTTTGCGGTGTTATTTATTAGCCCTGATTGAGGTACTAATATCTTATATGCTCTAATTAGGGCATTTTTTTGTTTTTCTGTATCTAGGTGGATAAGAACCTTTTGTATAACAATAAGTACCTCCTTCTATATAATATACAACTTTCCAGTGAGCCTAATATCTATTTATTTCTGGAATATCGCCCAGGGTTATAGCTAAAAAAAGATTTCTTGGCAGTCTTGGTTATATTGTGTGCCACTAGAATATATAATTCTTCTTTATCTATTAGTGTCCCCAACCTTGTTGGTCCCAGGGGGTTTCTACAATTCATATTTGACAAGGATTAGATCATTAAGACCTAGACAATCTACTGTTAGTAATACTAGATAGTTTTTCACGATCATTAAGAAGAATCATCAGATATAAGCACACTTATATAGAGTTCTCACCATCAAGCCAAGAAGATTACATTTTAAGCACCTCTTCTCTTTCTCACCTACCTGTTTAACACCTATCACACCCCTGCCACTATAGGCCCTATAGGGTGAGCCGTCGTGGAGCGGGGGCCCCACTGCGCAGGTTTATAGGGTGCCAACCTCCGCTGTCAGGTAGGGACAAATAGGCCAGTGTAGGGATAGGCACATGCCTATGGTATTCATTACTTTAAGGTATGATGCAGTGTTGTTTAGTATTGTTTATTTTGCTTTGGTATTTGGGTAATAAAGATTGATGTTTTTAATATAAATAGAAGAGAAAACTGTGAGCGGATTTGTATTGGTCTCTTGCTAATTCATTTTTTGATAACTGTGATTCTATTAAGGGTACTGGATAACAAAGGAGACTCCAATCATTGTAATGATATCATTAATTTAATTATGGGCCCCTGTGGCAGGTCCATGGCTGCTCTTTGGTCAAGTGTTCACACGGGCCAAACCTGAGCATAGATTAGGGCTTGGAGGGGATGAAAGGATATGGCAATGTTTGGTAGACATGCGTGTGGTATGGAAAGCACAGGTCAGTAAGGTCATGAGGAAATGGTCAAGGTTGAGAAGCAATCTAAAGTCAGGAAGACCACCAGGAACAAGTCAAGGATAACTGCTACACAGATGCCCACACCCCGAGTGCCAGGCACTGCACCCTCCCCAAGTACTGGTTGTCCAATCATTTTACAGCACATTTTAAAATTTACCACTCTCCATCTACCATCCTAACCAGGCTCTATGCTCTGGTAATGTTCTAAGAATATCAGCCATTATCGAAATCTCCAAGACTATTCTAGTGCTGCACCATTGTTCTAGAATGCGCTACTCGGAAAAAAAGCTGATTAAATTCACCCACATTGAAAGGACACATATTTAGCAGGCCTACCACATTCCCTGATCCAATTCTGCTCAGTTTAACCCCTTCTTCTACATTACACCTCTAAACCTGAACAGAGCATCCTCTGTTTCTTGCACTTCATATAAGAGCATATAAAAATACCGGCTGATGGAGCTTTATGTGTATAAGCACCTTGCACCATTTGTGTCTTAGTACCGCAGAGGGCGAGCCATCTTCCACTGTCTCCTCTTGATGAGTATTAATATATACTGCCACTGCTTGTGGGTGACATCAGAGGGCCTACAAGACTATGGGCACCTTCAAGTATTACCTGTATGCTAGAAGACCCAGCACATAATTGAGCAGATGCTTGGCAAACAGTAGGGTAAAACTAAGTAATAAGTAACTATGATGGGAAACCTTAACAGTTGAATGGAGAAAGTTTTTTTGAATGTCAAAAATGAGTTTTGTATAAGAAAGCTTAAAAAAAAAAAAAAAGCTCCCAAAATAAAAAGAATCTTTAAAAAGGGAGATTCCTGAAGTTTTGGAGGCTCCATCAGTAGCCTCTGCAGAAAGGTAACATGCTCTTTATTTCCCCCCTCCCATGTGTTTTTCGAAATCTGAAGCAGAAAAACAAAACCTTCCAAAAAAAAAAAAATGAACATCTGACCAGCAAGACGTTTACTATAGGAAGATTGGAAAATTCTTTCAAGCGTTTGTTGAGTAATTTTCCAGAGCAGACCCACTCCAAAAGATTACTCAAAAAACGGAGTGTGCACATACCCGGTGTCCTCACCATCATTCACCTTTCTGACAAAACCGTCATTATTATAGCCAGTGCAATAATGTTTTTTCCAAGTAATAAAAATTCCCTGCGTCACTGATCTTTTTTCCCAACTCTGTGGTTTCGCTTACTAATGGTTTCTCTTTTGCCCAAAGGAAATATAGAAATTCTTCATTGTTTAAGCAACGCAGTTTGCAAAACAACTGTGTGTGGAAAGATCAGAGCTGAGAGTTTGAGGGGCTCAGTGCCCAGCGGAGCAATAAAGGGTTATAGACTGTTTGGTAAAGACCATGCTCCAAAATGGTCCATCCATATCTAGATAGCTGAAGATATCCGAGCACTGCACTTGGTTAGTTTCATCAGTGTCATTTATCAGTTTTTGGCTCAATCTCAAGCCATGGCGACTTGATGGATGAATGATCTGTAGGAAGATCGATCTTGTTCAAGTCTAGATAGGTCCACAAGGCTCTTTTCTGCCGTTATCTTAATAACATCAAGCCATTGGGTTGCTGGTCTTGCTCTTCACTTTGTTCCTTCTATTCCTCTGACCATGATGTCCTTGTTCAGTGATTGCTCTCTTCGTATGATGTGTCCAAAGTAGGCAAGTCATAGGTTAGAATGGAGCAGAAGGATGCATGAGCTACCTGCCTCATCATTCAAGTCCTCCTGGCCAAGGTCATATGGAAGATCTGGAGCTCGGGGAGACTCCCACTGATCCAACAGCTATTGCCTATCCAGTGGTAGCATGAGCAAGTCCATAGAATTATATCCTTACATGAATTTACTAACTTTGGAAACTTAGCTTCAAACTTCTCATTGTTGGAAACATCCGATTTCCCAAAGGTTTTCTAAAAAATCGCCAATCACTATCCGTACCCTAGATAGCATGTCTCTCAAACATCAGAACAGAGCAGTGGAAAAGTACCAGCTGATATCTCTCCCGGGATCATATACTTAGAATCCAGTTATCTCGAGGTCAGGATCTAGAGGCTCTCAATAGAGTTCTATCATCGGACGGTCGCAGAAGGTTTACCGGACACATTATTATTCTAGTCTCCTGCCAACACTTTCCTTGCTGCATTTCAAGATTCTGCACACAGCATATTACAACAATGTCGAGAATTATATCACGTTCCAGTCCGATTTGCATTTAATAAATATAAATCCATCTGTTTCTGACATGACAATGGGCTACCATCTGTAGTCAACCATCACTCATCAACAAACAAGATTGAGGCTACAGCTTCACCCTGCTTGGATACCTTTCTATGCCTGCATTAACGCCCTAGTGTTATACTCATGAACAACTGTCCTGAAGTCACACAAAATTAAAAAAATTAATACACATTATCACATTACGATGCTTCTGTGGTTAGAATTTAAGCCTTTAAACAAAATCACTGTCTAAAATATGGCAACCTAAATCTCAAATATGAAGCTTCCGCCCACGAACTCTTCCTATACACGAGATACCCTTACACCGTGAGAACCTAGAAAGTCCTGGAAAATGGATGATCTAATGCAAGGCCAGAGTTCTCTGGTTACACGGACACAAAACCTTGGCTCGAGTTTCTGAGGATCTGACTTTACTTAATCAATATTAACCACGTCAGCGCTCAGAAGACCAATCCAGCCTGAAGTAACATAGGAGAGTATTGGGGTGTGATAGACATTAAACATCTCAACCAGTGTTCTTTACTTGCCCCGGGAGACTCTGATATTGTCCTCTTCCAACAGAACTAAGATTGCTGCGTCCATGACGGGAGGCCACTTGCTGCAGCAAACTCCCTCCACTGCTCAGCCTTCAGTAGAGACCAAACAAGCCTAGCAATGCCCAATTCTTTCTCCAAACCAACATGGAGACGACCAAACAAAGGTGGACGACATTTTATTTGCCTGCTTTTATTTCATCAGCTGGTGGAAGGTCTTGTAATCTAATATGCCGTTGCCAACATGATCCCGAGATTGGCCAAGGCTAGTAGTTTCTATTGCTGCATAGTCGCAATTTTGCTAAATATGTGCCAAATATTACAGTAGCTCATGAAAAAAATGCATTTAAATATACAATTACCTTTGACAAGCATAGAGGGAAGAGTGACGCCTGCTGTGACTTTTAACCCCTGTGTGGAGCTGGTAAATATCACACAGAATAGTGAGCAAACAGTTCCCCTCCTGACACTTTCACTCTTTTAACCCTTTCGGGTTACTGGGACATTACGTGTATTGCTGTAAATCTCATCAGAAGGGACTGTAATAGGTCTATTCAGTGCAACAAGATTGAGAGCTTCCTTGTCCCCTCACTGGAAGGAAACACGGCAAAAACCATTCACAAATACTAGTCGCCATTTTTTTGCTTTGGAATTTATCGATATTTTTGCTGTGAGCTTCATTCACATCAATTCTTTGCCTTCCATCCCCTCAAAGCATTTTTTGCAACCTGTCGTGACTGCGCGACTTCTTCTCATTCCCGTTTTAATAAAGACCTCAGTGGAACAAGGTGGACCCCATTAGAAGTCAAGGGGGTCTGCCAGGAGCTGCTGGTGTCTGGTGTGTTAAGGATAGGACACTGCTGTGTGGTTTTATTTAAGAATCACAAAACGCATGCGCAATTATCTGGATCAGTGAAGGAGCCATTGTGTAGCTTAGAAACATACCCCAATATAAAGTCTGTGGGGGTCACAGATCGAGCAAAGGTTTAAAGGAAAACAAGAACTGTTCTTTACTCACTCCAGCGAGGAGTCTCCACTGTTGCCTTCAGTGTTCCGCTGCAGCGCTGTCGATGTGATGATAGCGCTGCAGACAATAACAACCAGTCAGCTTAGCGGCCGTGCTGTCAACTCTGGCAGAACTGCTGAGCTGATTGCCTGCAGTGCTGCAGACGAAGACACTGTGACCACTGGCAGAGACTTCAGCGATGGACCAGGGAAAGATGAGTAAAGCGTTTTTTGTTTTTTTTAACAAACTGCAATTGGCAGCAGGGGGTTTTCTGAGGAAAGAAAACCTATGTCCTCAAATGTCTGTTTTTTTTTTTCTTTTCATAGAGACACCACTGGTTTCTACTTCGATGCATTTTGGTCCGTGTCCGTTTTGGCGTCCCTTTTTCTCACATGCAAAAAAAAAATATATATATATATTCCAAGCATCTATTAAACAGTAAAAAAAGAACAGCATTCAGGACAGGGACGCGTTGATTTGAATGGGTAAATTTAATCCTTGCCATGGATCACAATCAAGACTTTCTTTTCAAAAATGGATATATGAATTTTGCCACAGACTATAGTACTATAGTATGTCGTGTTACAAAAAACATGGATAAAAATGTGAAAAACGTACGTTTGAAAGGCCTCAAGGATTTTAGATACGAACCCATCGCTGGGAAGTGGGAATACTTGTAAAAAAGAAAAAAAAAAATTCTCTGGATGCCATTGTTTGCTGAAGCTTGTAGTTCTACAGGCTCCAATTATGAGGGTCCCAAAGGCCTGCTGTAAGCAATTAGAGACACTTCGGAGCCACATTCCTCGACATCATGAGTAGTACTCAGACCTGATTGATCTCGGATCAGTTTTCAAGCAAAAAGTTCATGAAGCCTGCAATTAAACATGCTCCATGCAATGTCTCTGGGGCGAAGTGAAGGAGAGGGGCTGAAAACACACCAACGCCACACAGCAATAGGCTACAACGTGCAGTCCTCCAGTTATTGTAGAACTGCAAGTCCCAGCAGGATGAAAACCACAGCCAGGCACAATGCAAACGCCCTGCCTACAGCTAGTGCTTTGAACCTTCCCCATTTTACATCTATCTCCAGCTTAAAGGGTGCAGCCATTTTAATGTCTATACACGTAGTATTGTGGCATTTGGGGTCCTAGTAAACCACTGGTCAGATACGGCTTTCATCAACCTTTCTCATACTGCAAAAAAGTTTAATCAGAAAAAATAAATAAAATAAGGAAGTCTGGAGAAGCCCTTCAAGTGTGTCAATGAACTGACAAATGGTGGACAACTGCACAACATGCAGGGCAATGACCAAGTAATGGGCTGTATATGAGGTGGTATTTCCAAATATGTGTCTCCTGGGGTGTGACAGGGACATCCGCCAGCTGTAGCAACAACTGCTCGGCAGCATTACTATGGACACAGAACTGGGCCTCATTTATCAAAGCTGTCAAGCACAAAAACTAGGCCTCGTTTCCCATAGCAACCAATCCGAGTGCAGCTTACATCTCCAGATATGCTCTGCAGAAATTAAAGCTGAGCTGTTAATGGTTGTTATGGGCCAAAAATTACACTTGGACTGCTTAGAAAAATACTTTTTTTTTTTCTTTTAAGAGGCCTGTTCGTTGTGCACCGGGATGCCAGATTCCCCTCAGCCCTTAAAGGGAGAGTGCCCTAAGATACAGCTGTCAGCCAAATGGAGGCCCCTCCTGAGTCTGCCTCCTCGTTCCTGGGCGGCCATAGCAGAAAAACAAAGATGGACACAGATAAGTCCAGTTTTGTGTCTTCAATACAAACATAATTCTGACTGATGACAGCTGTAAAGAGGCGATTACACAGCGACGCAACAACGATCCTTATCAGGCCGCATCGTCGTCGTGATCGCTGCGGGATCGCTATGTGAGACCCAGCCTTAAGGCTATAGCTCCCTGTTATCAGCCATCAATCACTATGGTGATTATCAATGTGACGATTGATCAGAAGTCCGACTTCCACAATGACTACTTGGGTGTCACATCTCCATTATTGACACCCTCCAGATCTCCATCACATGCTGTTAAGGTTGGGATTAGATGGAGACTTTGGCTGTGACACAAAAAGTTGCTGTATCCCACTGTAAATGCAGGTGAATGGGGGCGCCGGCGAGCAAGTCATAAAAAAAAAAAATCCAACTTTTTGAGATTTGCTTGTGATGGTCGTGGTGCCTTGTGGTCGTTATGTGACCGTACACACTTGAATTATGCTGCGATGTGGTAGTATTCTTTAGCTGCGTGTCCTGTGTCGCCATGTAGACCCAGCCTCATGGCCTCCAGCCAGCGTGTACACCAGGAAAGGCTCCTAACATACACACCAGGCCTCTCCACATGGTGCCGTTTACAGTGGGTCGTCAGGCTGGTACGCCTTTACTAGAAAATAAAAAAATACCGCACCATACTGTTAATTCACAATGGGACCATGTCTCATCCTCTGCCTATACAGTGAGATACATCACACCGGGGCTGTACTAGAAGTCGAACACTTTAGAGTTAGTGGCCCTTTAAAGTGTTTTTTAAATAATGCACATAATTTAAATTAAAAAAAATAGCAATCGGGAGACGGAGGTCCTCGTGTGACGTCAACCTTAAAACATTTTAGTGGGGTTTTTTGCCTCCAGAGTAACTTCCACAATGTGGCCAGACACAAGGAACATGTGGGAAAGGGGGGCAGGGTACACAGAGGTGTTTATTTTGACCTGCCACATTGGCAGAGACTATAAGAGGCGAGTGAAGCCTAAACAATTAACCCATTCAATACCAGCTAATTTTAGAGCCACTGCGGTGAGAAGATATTTATATAGTCTGGACCGCAGAATGAATATAAGAACTTTTGCATAGGGAGCAGAGCTAAAACTAATTGATTTCATGCAGTCCTATGTAACATCATTGTGATAACGCCATGAGCAAGTTAGTTCCGCTACACCAGCACCTTCCGCTAAGTTTTAGGGTGCACATAGAATTGTATAAGCTTGATGAATATCAAAATTCCCTATAAAAGGGTTAACAGAAGAGTAGGGGGTACAATTAACCCCATGAAGCACAGGCTCTAAAGTGTAAATATAAAGAGACTTGCTGAGAGGTTCCATTCATTAGCTGCTACCCCAAAGCAGGAGCATTCCTGAGCCGAGTCCTGGGAGGCGATGCCCGAATAAAAGGAATATTTCATACCTATAACACGGTGAGGGGGACACATATTTATGGGGTGCTTGAGATGTTAACGCTTTACATGCCACACTATCCAATAAATCGACTCTATGTGAATGGTTGAGGTCGTGCAAAAAAGGGAAGTAGAGAAAAACTTACAAAAATATAAAAAACTTACAAAGCCGACATACATGACAGAATAATTTTAGGGCAAATTGCTTGCAATCCGTAGCCGCCTGAAGGTCTGAGCTACCTGTGTAGGCTGTATGTGCCTCAGGTAGATGCAGGTTTTGCATTTTTTTTTTCTGCTGATCTTCTGGTTACACAGATTGTGACTTGCATGCAAGTTTTTCTTTTCCACCCCATATCTTGCTTTTTTTGTGCAGCCACATCCGACACATTAGGAGATATGATCTGTCGTTGACATCAATAATTTAGATGCTACACGAGTGAACAATGCTTGTATTGGGGAATCTATGGCCAGAATTGCTCAGGGATCCTGCATTATAAGCGGCGGGGATAAGGGCTGAGTTTGGGGACTGTGAGTCCTTTCTCCCTGCCCCTCTTCCCCCAATACTTCCCAGAGGAGAGTGCGCCCCTTACCTGAGCTCAGGCTGCTCTGGAAGTAGAAGATGATTATTATGAAGGAGCCCAGACAGGTCGCCAGGACCATCACTTTGCTTCTCCTCATGCTGCACAGGGAGCCAGCCCTGGGTGCTCATTGCCTGCAAAGAGTGTACAGATCCACTCAGTCCCTGCACTCTCCCTGTACAGCCAGAGAGCCCACAAAGGATGTTACCACCTGCCTCCACCTCCACGGGGGTGGATCAGTCCTCATATCCTGGAACAACTTTTTGTTAAACCCACCCTACAATTTTTGTCACCTACTATACAACATCCCAGAGCCTGATGCTCCCTTACAAGTGATCTCATGATTTAGGGAGCTTATAAAGCCAAAAATAACCTTCCCTTTTTACATCCTCCCCCCTCGTATGGTAGACATGGTGTGGACCGTCCTGGGAGCTTCTGTTCTCACTGCTGCTGGAGCTGCAAAGTTTGATAGTGTGTGCAAAAGAAAGTGTGATACAAAGGCTCATTGTGTGATACATTGTATCACTGAGTGCACATGAAGTGGCACAAAGGCTCGGTGTGCCATACATTTACAAAATGAGAAATTAGTTATAATCTTTAGTCAAATCTCATCAAAGGAAAAGTTAAACAAGGCTTTGTTCACACTTTGCATTTGTTTGTTCTGTTTTTAGGAACAGATAAACAGTATTGGGCCATGTTCACAAGTTCAGTATTTGTTTGATATTTTACATCGGTATTTGTAAGCAACAGTCAGAGGAAAAGTATAATAGAAACTCGTCACCGCTTCTGTATTTATCACCCTCTCCTGGTTTTGGCCTATAAATACTGATGTGAAATACTGACCAAATACTGAACGTGTTACCGTTGCCTTGAAATAAAAAATGGATCCGTTGTAACTGGTGCAAGAGATAGCAGAGGGGTCTCATTGATTATTTTGGGGGCTATCTGAGTTCTGTTGTTTGACAATTTTTAGAAACAGTTGCATGTATCATGAAACTTGCAGAAAGTTCCACACGGTAAGCTTTTTTCTTTGGTTCTAAAAACACGAAAAACTTAGATGGATCCCAAAATAATCAATG
>VIAB01000885.1:199416-209747 GCA_009801035.1 Oophaga pumilio | reverse complement strand
AGTATGAAGACAAAAAACTGTCAGTATTGCAAATCAGCATTAAGGACGCTCTTGCATCACTGTCCACACTGGAAACTTCTACTTTATTTAAAGGACAGGATGTGAAAATTAAAAATAATTTGGCTAAAATGGAATCCACTACACCCAAATCAAACAAACTAAATGTTCTCGTGCCTTCAGGAATATAGAATGGAAACAGTTATCAGCATCCAAAATCAGTTCTGAAATAATGCAGCAGTATCACAAACATCGTACATCAGGTGTGAGTTTCAGCTCCACGGACATGGACTCTTCTGATGCTGATATGTCTTCATTAACTGTTATTACTGATCAGGACAGTGTTTTTTTATGGGGCAGTCTTGGAGAGAGAAAACAGAAAAATTGGAAAACAAACAAACAAAAAAAAACAAAACATCAAGCTGAGAGAAAACACAGAAATCATCCAAGGAGAAGTTAGAAATAACTGATATACAAGTCTGTAATCTATCCACTAAACCTCTTTCACAGATACAAGTTGATGTATTGGCTGGCTAAGGCGTTATCGTCTTCTCCTTCATGTAATTTTGAGCTGTATCGCACCATGACGGATGTTAATAAATTAGCAGGAAAGTAAAGAAATATTTTTACACTGAAACTGTTACGTCTACTTCTTTACACAGAACTATCTAATCATATACCTTTGTCTAATTTAAATCTTATGTTTTCTGAACAGGTTATCTCTAATTTAAAGCACAATTTTGCTTGTGATTTAAGTGACATCAACTGTTCCTCTTCCTTTAATCCATCTAATCTAGATTTCTATCCTATAAACTCTCGAACCTCAATGTTTGGAAAATTCCAAGAGTTGGCGAAGAAAAAGTTGGAGTCCCTTTACAACAAAAATAAGAGAGAAAAAAAACTATTACCGTATGTTCAAAATCTATCTAAAAGAGAGAAAAAATCCCTTGCTGAATTAAAGCAAATGGAGAATTTGGTTATTTGTCACGCTGATAATGGGACATTGTGGTGATACTAGACAAGGCTATGTACAAACAAGAAAATAAAATAATTTTATTGGATGAGTCGACATACTCGAAATTAACATTTGATCCCATCTTCTTGATTAAACAGGATTTATATCACCTAGTATAGGATAGAGTATCACTGGGTAGTCTAAACAAGGAGGAATCAGAATGTATTATGGTTGAACACCCTGTCACTGCCATATTTCACTCCATACCCAAAATATACAAGACGGGAGACTTTCCTCCGCTTCATTCCATGGTTGCAGGGATTGAATCACTTAATGAGAACCTATGCAAGTGGGTAGACAGTCTCCTTCAACCCTTGATAGACCACATTCCCATCCATCTCAAAGACACCACTCATGTCCTCCTAGCCTTCAATGAATTTTAAGTGAAATCTAATTGTTCCTGGATCACAGCTGATGTATGTGCCCTTTATTCTTCGATTCCACAGTCTACTAAGTGTGAGTGTCCACCTCCAGTAGGCATACATGCCTGAAAATGATGCACATCAAAGCACAATCACTCTGCCGCCACCATTACAGACTATGGCCTGGGCATTCAAATCTAATTTTGCAGGGGTTTTGGACGTAAGCCCTGACGGGGCCACCAAACGGGTGCCTGAACACAATGTGAAACACCCTTAGTGCAGTGTTTTAGTAGAGTTTCTAAACTGACCATCATGTGTTACCAAACGTACAATTTCATACAGGACATGATGGAAGAGTAACCGCAAACCACAGGGTTCTAGGGAACTAAGCATAAGGATCCAGATAGTGAGAAACCTATTATTGCTCTAACTACACATGTTTCCAAATGCAGCATTGTGACATCCAGAAATACATTTGTATCCAAGTCATACAGTATATAGAGAAGCTGAGTAGTACAATGGCCCAATGTATCAAGAATGGTTAAAGTGGTTGTGATTGTATTGAGCTTTGACAGGCCACAAACCCCCAAATCAAAAAACAACTATTGTATTTTTCTTTGCAAAATTCCATTTAACTTAAATTATGGGCACCACAATGGGCACCACGTTCACCCCAATCTTGCCAAATTATCTCAAAGAACTGATAAACTTGTCTTATGTAAGCTCTACTAATGTTTACAGTGTCATGTTAAAAGGCAAAGGAAATGAACTAAATGAACATTTCATAGATTAAGGAAGAGTATTTCAGGAGACAAAAATATTCCAATTTCCTTGAAGGAAGTGATCTTCACACTCATGTACTGATGTAAGAAGAGAGATGGACAATATCATCACCAAGGGTTCTCAAGCAGCACAGAGTATTTAAGCATGGAGCTGATATTACAGCCACAATTTATGAAGAATCTCGCAATGTCAAATCTTCCTCTGCATAAAGTCATCTTCAGACCCCCATATCAACTACTTTAAAGCCTTACAGTAGAATCCACCATCTCCTCCAGACTCTATTGTGGTCGGCTCCTCGTATTTCTGTCTAGCTTTTGCCATTCCCAAAACCACAGTGTTGTGGGGAATTGAGAGATGAGACATTTTCCAAATTTCGTGGAGAGCTGAGAATGATTATAAATAGAAGAGTAATAAAGTGGAGGAAGAAAAGTGTTTTGTGGGGTCTGGCAGATTCTTCAGCCCAACCCTACCCCCAACATACGGTGTGCAGCATAGGTCCTGATCCACTCATTGCCATAATACAGATCCAAGAGCACAACTTGTGATTTGTCAAAAAGTTTGTGACTTCTGCACTTCTGAAACTATTAGAATTGCTAAAATTCTGAGAAGTCTAGGTGATCATTAACCTGCAGCACTTACATCTCCCACAGGTGCCAACTTTTCTAGAGCCCTGAAAGCCAGATCCGCCCTCTATTCTGTAGGTAGGAAGGCATTAAGCACATTCTGGATACTTGCCGTCACCACTAGGGGGAGCTCACTGGACACTCTTATTATTAAGTTAAACATATAAATGTCTCCCCCCTAGCGCAGGGATGTCAAAATCAAATACACAGAGTGGCAAAATTAAAAGCTTGGACAAAGTTGCGGGCCAAACTCGATATCTATTAAAAAAATGTTTACAATTGAGGAAGTTTTCCTTATCATCAAATATAACAATTACCTTTTTCATATGGAAACAAGCATAAAGGGGTTGTCCCATGAACAAATTACATTTTAATTAATAGTTCTTAGAATAAAATATTGAAATAATATAATATGATATGTAAGTGCAGTATAAAGCATATTACCCAGTAGCCTAATTTAAATATGTAATAACAAGCGATAAAAATCTAGAATACAGAAAATAATGATGCAAAGAAAAATTTGCCAAAATATAGTATGATACCCCCACAGTGAATTCCCATAGCACCCTTTACATGCACTATATGATGACCCTACTCTACCTTCCCCCTTCAATCCCCCTGACAAAGAATGGTGACAAAGTATGGTCCTCAACTGTAATCCCCACACAGCCCTCCATACTGGGCCCCACATAGTCCTCAATACAGTATAACGGGGCCCTACATTGCCTTCCATACAGTATAATGGCCCCACATAGTCCTTCATACAGTATAATAGTCACAAAAAGTGCTCCATACAGTATAAAGGCCTCATATAATGCTCTATACAGTATAATGACCCTACATAATGCTCCACACAGTAAGTATAATTGTCCCACATAGTACACCATACAGTATAGTGGCCTTACATAGCGCTCAATACAGTATAATGGCCTTACATGGTACTGAATACAGTATAATAGACACCACATAGTGCTGTATACAGTATAATAGGCCCCACATAGTGCTACAAACAGTATAATGGCCTTACATAGTGCTCCATACAGTATAATGGCCCCACACAGTGCTTCATGCACTATAATAGGCCCCACATAGTGCTCCATACAGTACAATGGTCCCCCATAGTTCTCATGCAGTATAATGACATTGCAGAATGCTCCACACAGTATAATGGCACCACATAATGCTCCATACAGTACAATGGGGCCTACATAGTGCTCCATACAGTATAAAGGCCCCACATAGTGCTCCATGCAATATAATGACCCCCACATAGTACTCCCTACAGTATAATGCCCCCGCATAGTCCCCCATACAGTATAATGGGCCCCATATAGTGCTCCATACAGAATAATGGGTCCCACATAGTCCCCTATACAGTATAATGGGCCCCATATAGTGCTCCATATAGAATAATGGGTCCCACATAGTTCCCCATACAGTATAATAGGTCCCACATAGTGCTCAATACAGTATAATAGGCCCCATATTATGAAAAAAAAATACCTCTGCTCATTCCTCCTCTGCTCCAGTCTCTTTATGGTGTTTTCAGATCCTCTACTCAGCTTGGTACAGATGGTGCTCGCTACGCAGAAGACGTCAGACTCAGAGGGGGAATGATTTAAGAGGGAGCATCAGCTGACGCTCCCTCATCCATCATTGCTTTCAACTCTATCAGCATCTAAGATACTACTATAGTTGACAGTGCGATGTTGGGTGGGGGCATAGCGGGCCAAATATATTAGTGGGGCCTACCTGGCATCGAGTGCCAAATACAATCACTTTGTGGGCCAGAGTGTGACATATGTGCCCTAGTGGTAGATGTAGGACATTGCCTTACAATGCACTCAGGTGTAGGGTCATTCAAGGATGCTGAACATTGGGAACAGTCTGCACTATTGGGTGCCAGACCTCAGGATATTTAACCCTTGACGACTATCCCTTTAAATATTCCAACCAGTCCCTTAAAATAGTTCTTGAAGTAGAGAAGCACAACCTCATATTTGAGTCCCTGTGGTCAGAGCTGAGTGAATGCTTCCTCTGTAGCCTGTGTTTACCATCTAGAACTCTATATATACACTCCATCCGTCAGCCGTATACTGTGCTCTGTGGTCTAACATTTATATATCTCAATGTTTTGCTTTCCTGGAAAAGAAAAACTCTGGATATTTTTTTTATGCAATTAAAACTAAATACAGAATATAACTTATTATTCCGGCTTCTTTTTAATACTTAAATTAACATCACTAAACTAGACCGCCATTAGAAATTTGGGGGCCATATATATTAACCATCTTTTTCCTTTACTTACTACCACCAGCTTTATCTTCCTTTTCTAGTGAGTCCCATTAACTGTACAAGGCCCCTCTGGACAGTGATCAAAATGATCGTTTGATCGCTACTGCTGAAACCTGTAGCTGAAAGCAGTTGCACGTTTTTACTTCAGCGGCCACTACAGGAGGACTGTGGTATTGCACTGCATCCATTCAAATGAATGGAGAACTATGTGATACAGGGCCATGCTAAGTCCTCCAGACCAAGGGGCTCTGTGCTCTAATAGACATAACCCCCATCTATAATGTCCATGGGCCCTAATGGGTCATCCTCTTCTTTGCGTTGGGCACCTTACACAGTACGTTGACGTCTCCGTATTTGTAACAACTGTACAGTAAAATATTTCAGCTCATGAACACAATTTTCATCTCTTTCCACCCCACGGCATATAACCGGCAGCAAGGGTGAGAAAAATTAAAATAAATTCTTATGCACAAAACCCGTTGTGTCGCCGTCGGCAAAGCTCTGGAATGTGAGCAGCAGGGAGGGGCGGCCGGTATAAGACCCAACATGTCGCCGACACACGGCGGAGCCCCGTCATGAATGCAGCATGCATGTGCTGTATGATGCAGGAATGTCAGATATGCAATGTCAGTGACTGTGATCTCACCCCGAGCTGTCACCGGAGGAAAAGTCACTCAATACCATCATTAAAGATGATGTCCCTTACTGAGGCTCATTCCCATCCTGACACTTACTCAGTTCTGCCTCTGATCAATTGTAAGCAGCTAACAGATTACAAATGAGCAGAGATGCAGTGTAAAGCATGGGAAAGAAAGAGAATAATAGTTTGTGTTTTTTTATGTTACAGGAAGTAAATGTACAATGAGCTGAATGCAAGAAACAGCTCAGATATTCAGGAAGCCTAATAATGCCACGATATTTGCTACTCCAGAGCAGGCATTGGATGCAGAATCTGCTTTTATTGCTGACCAACATGAGCCACCACATGCTTAAAGTGTATCGCCGCCTCTGCAACCATTTTTTTTTAAGACTCCGGTCCATTTAAAACAAACAAGAAGCAACTATGCAAATAGTTTCAGTTAAAAATCTCCTACCGTTTTGTGTCTACAGCTCCAATGCAGAGCTATGGGTCACCATGGTAACAGACTACAAAAAAAAGTGTGTAGTCTGATCCCTTATTCTTGCCAGTAGACAGACAGAAGGAAGTGTGACTGCATTTGGATCCAATTGCCAAGGGTTTACCGGTAGTCTGTAACCATGGTGACACATAGGTGAGAATGGGAGCTGTATACACTAAACGACAGCTGGTTTTTAATAACGAATTAATTGCAAAGTTGCTCAGTGCTTCATTTCACTTACGGATCTATGAGGATTTATTGGGGATGTGACGCTTCTTCTTTGGTGGGAGGCTCTGGAGCGGTCGGTGGGTCTGCGCTGCCATTTTTTCCAGACTCCTAAAGGATTTTCCTGTATCCTTGGCCACGAAGGATGAAGTGGGGACGTGAGGCGATCTGTACAGAAGCATAAACATGGTTAATTCCGGGAATCAGCGCTCTCCAAACACCGCCATCCTCCATCCGCCTATAATTGTGTTTAAGGGAAAATATCATCAGGAAGAGAAATGACTTCACACAAGGGGGTCTTTGTATTTTTTGAGGAAGCTGGGGGACGACAAATAAAATATTTGTCAGAACTATATCTGGTTCATGAGTTGCAAGGTGGAAAATACTGAAGTAAAGATTAAAAAATAAAAAGTTTAAAAAAACGTGAAGGCGGCAGCCATTGGGATTAGTCTATGGCCTTATAGGTTAGCGCACATCACCACCTAGTGGCAGAAAGCTGCTACTGCGCTGGCGACACAGCTGTTTCCTTCTGGAGGACCAATTTGTATATTTTTTTCCCATAGAGCATTGCCTAAATGAAAGCCTGGACCCGCAAGAGCCAAATCTTAAGGAAAGAGTTGAATTCATTCCTAATATTTAACTCTCTGGTTATTGGAAATCTACGACATTGTGCTGCCTGGGAGTTGTAGTTTTCCTATAGCTGCAGAGCTCAATCTTGGGGACATTGCCCCATACCTACACCATGGGCAAAACTGACAGTTATAGACCCGAGAGAGGAAATATTGAGCTGACCCGCCGGAGTTTGCTGCTGTGACTCGGAGGCTTGGGATACAGGATAATGGGGGGATAGATGGCCGGTGGTCCGGATGGAGAGTATCCATGGTAGATGGGCTCAAGAATATTCAGTCTTCTCAGTACTGGAAGCAAAAGACATGAGAGAAGCTGCATCCACAACACCAGACAATGGCGCCCTGCTATTCTGCCCCACATTCCAGCAGGCGTACACCCCCAAAAACGATTCCCGACAGGGGGCATGTTCGCTCTGCCGACATCTGGCCCCGATGGCGCATACGCCCGAATCCCGTTTTGCTTTCATATGTAAACCCCGACGGGACCACTGAACGGGTGTCAGAACGCAGTGTGAAAGCGCCCTAAGGCTCAGTCAGTGGTTGGTGTATCTAAGCCTCTTGTGTGATGTCTGCTGAGCATGTATCTAATCCTATCCTGTATGATGTCTGCTGAGCTGTGTATCTAATCCTATGTGATACTGACTGCTGAGCTGTATACCTAATCCTATCTTGTGTGATGTCTGCTGAGCTGTGTATCTAATCCTATCCTGTGTGATACTGACTGCTGAGCTGTGTACCTAATCCTATCCTGTGTGATACTGACTGCTGAGCCGTGTATCTAATCCTATCATGTTAAACGAAAAAAATTGGTTTGGTACCGTGTTAGCCAGTAGAAAAAAAGATATAGAGTGTTCTCAGTGGGAGAAACAAAATAGGAATCTTGTGGGTATGATACCTTTTAATGGCTAACAAAATATAGGGAATGATATTACAGGGCGAGCTTTCGATACTGCTTACGTCTCTTCATCAGGCTGATATAACAAAATATTTGAAGAAACTCAATTATATACAGTGAAGAGCACAGGGATGATGTGATACATGGACATTTAAATAAACACTGAGTTTAAAGAGAGAATCCTTAATTAGGTAAGATTAGATAAGTGGTGTGAAAGTTTTATGGACCCCATATGCATGTGAGATCAAAGGACTGGTGGTGCCTGCATTGTTTTTGGAGGAAATTTCTCAGATTTGGTAGTGGGCCATAAATCCTCCTGACAAATTGAATCCTGTGTGAACAGAATCAAAGATGGTAATGAATTTGTATTCCAAAGCTTGCTTTGTAACATCATTCCCTATTGTTAAGGGCCTGTCTCACAAAGCGATATCGCTACCGAGATCGCTGCTGAGTCACTAGTTTTGTGACGCAGCAGCGAGCTCACCAGCGATATCGCTGTGTGTGACATTCAGCGACGATCAGCCCCCCTGCCGGGTATCGCTGATCATCGCTGAAATGTCAGGACCTTTTTTTGATCGCTGGTTTCCCGCTGACAGGCACGCATCGCTGCGTGTGACAGGCGGGAGACCAGCGATCCCCTGGTAACCAAGGTACACAGCGGGTTTCCAGGCACCGCGCAGCGCTTGGAAACCCGCTGTGTACCTTGGATACCAGCTCCCTGCATCAGGGCGCTGGTATCCAAGGTACACTGCGGGTAACTAAGCGATGTTACCCGCAGTGTCGCTGTCCCAGATCGCTGCCTGAGCTGCCTGTTTGGCAGCTCAGCAGCGATCATGTAGCGATACACCAGCGATCCTGACAAGTGCATATCGTTGTCGGGATCGCTGGTGTATCGTTATGTGAGACCCAGCCTATAGTCATTAAAAGGTATCACACACACACACAAGATTCCTATTTTGTTTCTCCCACTGAGAGCACTCTATATCTTTTAATCCTATCATGTGTGATACTGACTGCTGAGCCGTGTATCTAATCCCATGATGCGTGCTACTGTCTTCCATCACTGCACCCCCCATCATGTATTTATCTCACATCTGACAGTGGCCATGGGATAAGTGCACTCCCAGTGTCTGGGGGGAGCGGCTGCACATCTCCATCCCTCTCGCTCCCGGGATCCGAAGGTCTCCAGTTTTCCTGAGAACTGAAAGAAAGTATCACTGATGATAGAAGCTGGAATGTGCCGGCAGCCGATCCTGCAGATCCTTGTACAGTATATATATATATATATATTTTTTTTCAATCTCCCTTTGTGATCGCGCCTCCTGCGATGGCCGTGGTGCAGATATAGGGGCGCAGAGGCTGCAGTGGCACCCGGGCCATGGGGTTTGAAAGAGTCCAAAGACCAAACCTCCCAAAAGGTCCGAATCCATTGGGACAGTCCCAAGTTTGGGCAGTTTTCCCGTGAGGTTGGGATTTGTCCTCAGGGCACAGATACAGCGGGTTACACTGATGGAGCAGAGACGTGACGGTGTCCACTGGGGGGCATCATACTGTGTGCATGGAGGGCAGCACCAGAAGAATATTTCTGTGTGGTCGCATATAAAGGACTTGGATTAGCATAAAATACAATTTTTCCATCTTGTAGATCACACCACAGTTTGTGTCCCTCTTTTTCTGGCTTTCTAGGGTCACCTACGCCACCAGTGTTATAAATAGCCCATGGTAGATGGGGGGCAATAAAGATACAATAATTGTTCCGTATCCTGAAGAGCTTCTCTCCTGTTACATTGTATCTCGTTCTCCTTCTCAGGCTTCGTTACTAGATCTAAAATTCTTTCTACTTTCCACCAGTATTTGTCTTTGATCCGGAGCATTTTGCTCATTCTTTTCTAATTTTTCTTCCTCATCGCTCCACTCCGATCGGGGTCATTTCTGGGATAATTCAATTCAATAAAAAAATAATATTAAGATCAGATGGTTAAATATTCCTGCAAGGAAGAGGAGTTCCTGGAAAGCTTAACAAGATCAAGATGGAAAAAAAATCAAGAGGCACCGGCCGCTTAAGAGCCGAGGACACCGCGTACTGCACTGATGAGGGCAAAAAGGCAGGAACAATTATATAAATGACGAAATCTGCGATACACACCAGCGGATGGGAATGTATAAAGAGGCATACAAGCAGAAACACATGGATCCATCTAAGCAGTATCCAAAAGTAGAGGAGTAAAATACAAGTTTTGAGAATTTGTGATAGAATCGGACGTATCTTATCGCTCACTGCTCACCCTCTATTCACCACTAGAGGGCAGTGGAGAATTACAGCAGCTACAAGACTATGAGGCTGTGTAATTGTGGCTGCACCAGTGATCCCCCACCCCAATAATAGGGA
>VIAB01000885.1:153005-163279 GCA_009801035.1 Oophaga pumilio | reverse complement strand
GAGTATTACAGGAGATTATATAATGTACGTTTTGCTCCTGTAGAATACTCCTATATGTCGGGTATTTTTGGACATACCCCCTCAGGAATGATCAGATATGACAGATGTTTAGCACTTTATATTTTGGGGTGTAAATTCTCCCATTCTATGAAGCACTGATCGTTTTGTCATACATTTCACACATCTCCTTCAGTAATTATCCCTCCTCTCTGTACAGTCTGTGGCTTGGCAACAAAGAGAGAAATATTGTGTGAATTGCAATATTTATCTACCCCCCCATCTCTGCATTTGTGGCCTCATCAATGAGTAATGCTATAAATTAAGGCTTATGAGACATAATTGAGTCCTCTGGGAGAGAAACTGCAACTGCGCTTTAAATTATATTATAGGATAATCTAAGGAAAAGAACAGAGAATGAGCAGAGAGAAGATTATTTATCACAAATACATATGGTAAATACCGCTGTCCGCCGCGCTGTATGAAGCCGCAGAATTCACGAGGCATTCCAGTAAGATTATAAATGTATTAGAAGTAAAATGTATAATTTATGTCAAAGGAAAAATGTAAAGCTCCGGCTCCTGCCACGCTATTTATTAGTAATGGTCCTAAAAGCTAAGGCACAGTCATATGCAAAATCTACAGGTAAGAGTTACCTTTAGCACCACCTAGTGGTAAATTATGAGTGCTGCATTGCCAAAAAATTCTAACATTTTTATGGCCCTTTTCTTTTTCTTTTTGACCATGTAATAGTTCATAGTGTTAAGATAAAAAAAAAAAAGTCTGGGACATTGTAAAGAAATCTGAAATACTAGAAAGCATTTTCACTTTAAAGTAGAGTTCCCCTTTAATTGAAAGCTAATTCTCCTATGTGGAAAATGTCTGGTCCAGGGCTTGTCTAATCACTACTGATCCAGCTCCGCAAACGTCCATTGAACAGTGCTCCCATAAGCAGCAGCGATTGGTGCCCAAGAACATCTCTACAAACACAAGCCAGAGGGCCCCCATAAGTGGCAGCCTTAATATTCTAGTAGTGACCCTACAAACGAGAACCACCATGCTTTCACAATCCCTAACCATATTGCCCTTATATGTGGCAGCCAGAGTTGCCCCAAACCACTGCATATACAAGCCACAGTGCCACTTATAGGAACTACTAACCCAGCGCCCACCATAAGAGGCAACTATATTTACCCCCAAACATCCCTATAAATTATACACAGTCCCAAGTTTCCCAACAATGATAGCCACAGTGCCCCCAAAAGTGCTAAGCACATCACCCCTATATGTGGTAGCCATTGTTGCCCCAAAAGTACCCTAAGTACTAGCCACAGTGTCTCCATAATTGGCAGCTATAGTTGCCACAAAGTACCCCACAAGTGACAGCTAAAATTCTCTGAGAGTGCCCCTTAAAATAATAACCACAGTGCCCCTGGAAGAACTGCCATAGTAACCGCATAAATGGCAGCCATAGATAATCTGGACTACTGCCACAAATGTTACTCACAGTCACAGGGCTCCCATAGTTTTACCTGTAAGTAGCCCTGCAGATGATAAGTACAGCACCCACATTAGTACTATCCACAGTGCCCCCATAAACACCACAGAGCTCCAGAAATGATAGCCAGAGAGCCACCATTAGTTGCCCGGAAATACTTCTGCAAATGATAACTACAGTGCCCCAATAAGTACTAGTCATAGTGCCTCCATACGTGGCAGCCGTAGTTGCCCAGAAGCAGGGTTGGACTGGCCCACCGGAGGATTTGAGGATTCACCGGTGGGCCCAGGCGCTGGCACATGCTGGCACAGAAGACGCGTGTGTGCAGAAGTACTCCTATGAATTCTAATCACACAACGCTCCCATAGGTTGCAGCCATAGTAGCATTGAAGGTCACCTACAAATTGTTGCCTTGGTGGGCACTAGCCACAGTGCCCCTATAAGTGGCATCGATAGTTGTTAGAGCTCTATGGCAACCTGTGTTCTCCCAATAATCAGCATGAAATCAAATGATACCGCGACTATTGCGGAACCTTTTTGTTTCTTTAATGGGAAATGTTTTGGGGATTTTCCGGAATTTTTGCTCTACTTTTTCGCTTGTAAAACAAGATTGAAGCTGAAGAGACAACGTACGGTTTTAATGTCCCACGACCAAAAGTCGCTACCATGAAGCCTCCTGTCCATGTCCTGAGATGCCATATTGATTATCACCAGAGGATAAAACGTGTCGATTCTTGTAACGTTGTTAGGAAACGTGGTGGCCATGTCACCTGGAGGAAACGCTTTTCAGCTAATGATACCGAGGATTCGCCACAGGATGGAAGTCTCGTAACCAAAGGCGAAGAGGATGGCGGCACAGAACTGGTGATTATCCACAGAACATGCCGGGGTTATCTTGGCTCCAAGCAGCCGTAAATAACACGCGAGTATCCGCTATACCGCGATAATCACCAGCAAATTATATGCTGCTTTTCTTTGCTGCCATGTCTAAACTGACAGTATCCAGACGCTCACTAAACTCTGTGCAGAAACATACAAATTCCTTTAATCTGACATTTAATAATCCAGAAATTCTGATAATCCGATAAACGCTACATTTCCTGTCTCCCAGCTGTCAGTTGGGCACCAAGGCTCAGCCTGATGACAACTCATCCCAGCGTCATGCACAAGAAGGGTCCCGGATAGTTTTCAGAAAGGTTTTGGCAGCACCTTGGACATTCGCCTACTCTTCCGGGAATTTGGGAGTTCTCCCCTTTTTTTTAAAAAACTTTTGGATCCTGAAAGTTATACTTTCCAATTTACAATAACGTTGCATTCTACTGAGGTACCAGAAAGCCCTGGATGAACAGAACTAGAAGTTCTTTCCAGATTTATTGGGGGTCACAACACTTGCTTGAGGCTTGCCGAATTGTTTGCATGACCTTTACCGCATCCTCCTGGACTAAGGGTGACTACAACCTCTGCACCCCTGTGTGCTTATCCACCTGGGGCCCCCCTGAGGGCGCAGCATTACCTATGCCTGCCTCATAGTGCTCTGCCTTTGCACGAGGTTTTCTATAGCACCTGCTAATAATGGCTGGGGGTTTGATCTGATAGTAAGACAGAGATAGCCGCAGCATTATGGCAGCATGCACGTAATAAGGGTCCACGCCTCGGACAATAATATTGGACAAGCTATGCAATGGCGCGCAGAGGGCTAGAACAGGCTGCGTGGGGGAATATTAATGATACCAAGTGCAATTATATCCCTGGGCGGGTGGAGTAGCCGGAGATCACACTGGGCAGTGTGCGGGCAGCGGAGGGATGCACGTCGTGCCACACATTGTTGGTGCCGGTTCTAATGATCGGAGCGTTCAATAATCGACTATTGTGTATAAGGAAAATCTTTTCATCATTTCCAGTGAATGGCGGACATTTTCCTCCATAAAGCAGAAGTGTTGTGAAATAGAATAGAGGACAAATTGACAACAGATTAGAAAGTTACACCGTCCAATAGCTCAGCCGCCTGGAACGCCACAATGCGACCGCTCGATCACCAGACGCAAAAAAAGCGAGGAAAATAAGAAAAGATGTTTTTAAATGGCGACATACAAGAAAAGCTTGGAAAAGTCTACAGAATGGTCCATGCAGCTGCGGAGTAATTCACGGTTCAGTATATGTGTTACTTTGGGCCCCTGCGCCACAGGGGGCCCAAGGTCCTTCTCGATAAAAATGGCAGTGCTGATATATCACATTAAAAGAATTTTTGCACAGTGCCACAATTCCATATCTGGACCCCAACTATGGGTTTGCTTGCTAACTACAAAATCCTTGTGTGGGAGAGATCGGAGTGCTGCTGAATCTTTATTATCCAACGGAAATTCACGTATCCCTTCCCCCAACTCCTGAAAGTGCAGAGCCAGGAGATTTGCCATCTGGGAGGTCTCAACTTTGGCCAATTTTTTTCGATCCAAATTAATGTTGGTTCTTGTTGAAACTGCCTTTAAAATAATACTTTATTATATTAGGAGGTTTCCAGATCCAAAATCATAAAAAATTGAGGGGAGGTAAGGGGTTTAAAAAACAATACAATTTTTTAAGCCTGTCCCTTACCATTCTGCTCACCTGTTCCTGCTCCTGCACCGGGCTCTGCTTCTTCTTTCTTCTTCAGCCAGTATGCACCTCTGTAATCATCATCCCACTCCTTTTAAGATTGCCTCAGGTGGCTGCATCCCACCTGAGTATTCAGGGAGTAGTGCTTGCTTCTTGCATGTGCTTTCTGGAGTCTAGCCACACTTTCCAATTGTTTCTGCTTCAGCTAAGAGCCTGATTTTCTGCAAAGCTGCTCCAGAGTGCTGCTCATCCAGGTCTTTTATAACCAGGTGCCTGACTACAATCTTGTCTTTGCTGATATGAGGTACGGTCTGCACATTCGTCTCTGCTGCTTCTAGTACCTAATCCAAGATAAAAACATAATAAGCAAATACCCTGCAGTAAATAAACAGCAATAGTGTATAAAAACAATATAGGGTGCTTAGTTAGCATAATGTTGATAAAAAATATGTAAAAGCCATCCCACCATGTCACGGTGACCCTATTCGGGATGGTCCTAACCTCTAATATTAAAACCTTACCATTTGTCAAGTGATGTGCCTGTGGATAAGGGATGAGAAGGACTGAAACCCGGCTAGTGGACACGCAGCCACGGAGAGCCGCATGAATGTAATATCCAGCTCAAAGAAAAGGCAGGTCATAATGCGAGTCGAGTAAAGGGCTCTTGCTAAACCAGACTGTAGTGTCGAGCTGGGTTGTGGTGAAGTAGTGAGAAACAGTGAACTAACAAATAGAGGAAAGGTGAAGATAGAGGACAAGAGGGTCAAGAGTAGAGTTGAGCAAATTTTAGTTCCGATTACGATCGGCGGCGAATATTGCTCTTGCAATATTCGCCAAACACAGCCGAATGTCATTGGAGTCAATAGGAGTAGAAATAAACGAATATGTTCAGAATCGATCGTCAAACGTCACGATTAAGGTCCAATATGGCACGAATATGGCAAATTCAGATTTGGCGACCAATTCGCTCAACTCTAGTAAAGAGGGTACTGTGGAAGGCATCGGTGTGCATAAAACGCTCCCCAGTTGTGAATGTTCATAAGACTCTGTACCCGATATTTCTTGTATATTTTCAACAAACTGAGTGGTGGTCTCCATCATTGAACTGTAAAATGTCTGGTCCTGGCCAACCAGCAAAATCGATTACACACGGCCTGCATGGGCATAGCGCCCTTACAGCATAAGTCCACACACTCAGCAAGGAGCCCCACCTTCATGTATGAGACGAGTACTTTGCCCACGGATACCACCCTGTGCCATGTTACACTTGGCGTAGTCCGCAAGATCGAATCTTGCACTCGGAAGAACAAAAGGATGTGGTGAAGACTTGAGTTGCATTAACGACGGCAACAGGTACACAGTCTAAGATGGCGCCGAACATGGACTTTGTAATGGTGGTTAGTGGTGCAGAACAACGAAAAAGCCCCTTTGTGGGCATAGAAGAAGAAAAATGGCGTGAAGAGGTCCAGCCCTTCAGAGGTTACCCCTACAGAAAGGAATGGAACTTTATGTGCCAGCCTACAGCAAGAAGTAGGCTGTTGTAGGAGAACGAAGTGGAAGGAAAAGGCCCCCCAGTAAGGTGTGACTCAAGGAAATGGACGAAGGAGTTAGAGGAATGGGATGGTGAGTCAGACAAAACTCCACCCAGCAAAGGGCAGGGCCGTGATGAGCATTAAGTGACGAGAGACAGTGCCATTTGTGGGTTGTTTGTTGGAGAGGAAGCAGTGCGAGACTGTGATGGCAGAGTGGGAGATGTTGTGGCACGCAGTGAGTCGCCCAAAGGGATGATTGGGCTGGGGCAGTTGCAGTAACTGATGGCAGAGGAGGTGAGGCCCAGCGGTCTCATAGAGAAGATGGAGGTCAGACGGGACCTGGAGCCGTTCAGTAGTAGGGCAAAGCACCTGGAGACCTTATGGACCCAGACACTGGAGGGTCCTCTACCTAGCCCAGGGGTGGTCCCCAACCCTGGGCATACCCTCTTGCCACTCAGGCAAAGTCGATTGCGAGGATAGTCCTGGTCAAGAAGAGAAGAGAGGATCCAGGCCCAGCTGGAAAGCACCAGTGGGGAAGAGCTTGCCCAGCAGATGACCCAGGGAGTGCTTGTCTACTTTGATCGTGAGAGGGGCTTTGACTTCTTGGTGGAAGAGATCACCTGGGACAAAATATAAGTAAATGCTGGCTCCATTCGTTGCGGACCCAGTCTACAGCACAGAGAGAGTGTCCAGGTTCTGAAAGAAGATGGGCTGCAGGGCTGGTTTGCGATAGCGGTGTCTAGAATAAGTTCGGAGACTGCAGCCATACGCATTCCCCTGCTGGATTTAAGAGACACTACAGCCTTTGGGGGGTTCTATACCTTCAGTCAAGGACTGAGTCTTATCCAGTAAGGACGACATCTTTAAGGGACTGTGTACTTCTCTCGTGGATAGGAGTGGAGTTAAAAGAACTGTGTCTCAGTCTTATGGACTCATGGGAAACAAATGGACTGTACCTGTGGTGAAAAGGGCTACCGTTACAGGGATGGATTGTATCGTTGGCTTCAGGACGCTTGTTTGGTAAAGTTAAATTAGCCTGATGGACTGGTGCCGAGTTAGGAAAACAGTAACATGAACTCGGATGGTCGTAAGTACCAGTGTCCTAACCGAACGGACTGGCTGACACGCAAGAAAATGTTTACTAATATAAGTAATGTACAGGAGAGTGTCTAAACGTCCTTCATAAGTACCTGGTCATATAAGTTATGTGCAGGAGGTTCTATTAATGATAAAGGTTTTGGATGGTCGAGGATGGCCATCGTTAAAGAAGGGGGAAATGTAAGGTGATGGACATGCTGTCTACATTTCCCCTTGAAGAAAGAAGCACATTGTTATAATGTTATATGATGTATAATGTGAATTGTGGTATGCATTAAAGATGATAGTAATATTGTTAAGGTGTGTAGTTTGACAGTAGGGATAGTGAGAGTTAATGTTTGGGAGTATCCCAGAGTGGAGAGGCTAGGTTGAAGGGAGATTGACAGTTTCTTGTCAGAGAGGCAGATAGGGTCTAGAGTGCATAGAAAGAGGACCTTGGGTCTACTGTGAGCAGTGCCACATTCTGGGGTGTCCCTAAAGTGAGCAGAGACCGAAGAGAGAGATAGCACGATCCAGAGCAGAAGTGACTAAGAGACAGAGTGATCTATCAGAGACGATTTCTGGGAGAGAACGGTTAACAAAATGGCCCAGAGTTTATAACTCTTGAAGGTAACGGGCCTAGACAGGACTGGATACATGAGATAAGTGCAAAGACCTGGGCAGGAGTTCCAGAGCATCAGCACTGGAGAAGATCAGTACCGGCCATACTGTCACCCTGAGGAGAAAGAAGACGCGGTTTGAGTAAAGGACTCTTGCTAAGCATGACTGAGGTGTCGAGATGGATGGTGGTGAAGTAGTGAAAAAAGACAGTAAAGAGGAAGAAATCTGTGTGGAAAATGTTCCAAGAAGGAACCCTTCATAAGACTATGTACCTGCTATCTCTTGTACTTATACTGTAGCCCTAGCAGATTTCTGAGCCGATGAGCTCACAATCTACAATCTAGGATTTACAATCGTCCTATGTCTCCTCTCGATATTCATGTCTCAGTTTTCCATTTTTGCAGATTTTCCAGCCATGGCAAATGACAGCTCACAGCATGCGACATTGTGAGATGGCTCTGACATATCCTTTAATGGGTCTGCGTGCGGCACTGACATGTACGAAAGTGGCCGCGGCGTCAAGTAAATGAGAATAAATGGCCCAGAAGCGACAGGAGAAGAGGATCGGACCAGCCGGCCGTGCAGTGATGTACAAACACGGAGCCGGAGCGAGAGGTCCAGGCCATTCCCACCAGATCCAGAGGAAACTGAGGATAAAGGCAGCTTCTCTACAGCCCAGCCGGTCTATCCCCCGCCGGAGGGGCACAGTGTATTTCACTCTATAGATTATAGAGGTTCAGAGGAATCTCCAAAATCTGAGCGGGTGAGAGACAAGATCACTATGGTTGCAGTTATGCATTATTGGGATGGAGCGCTGACAACTAATTTGCATAAACATATTTTAGTTGTCAGCTTTCATAGAGGATAATGTATAGTTTGGGTGCACAGACATGGTATCTTCACCTGTTAAAACAAAACTTGTCACCGAATCCTCAGATGACTGTAAGATCAAACCATGCAGGGTTAGTTTGTTTTGTGCAATTATGGAGACATAAGTATGCACAGGAGCTGCATACACAAAACGGTACACAAATTGTAACCAAGGCTATTTGGCATTGGAGCAATACAAATATTTTTGGCCGGGGCCCTTTAAATTGAAACTTGTCCGTTTTAACCCTTTTTCTGCTGCGGCTTTTTCCAAGTCCATTGCAAATCCATTCTACAGCATAATTATGGATGGTCCTCCTGAATGAGCCCGAAGATAGGTATCTGCAGCCATGATGGAAGTGTTATCACCTAGATGAATACTGCCCATAAACCGCCTCGGCCGCTCTTTGCACAGCCATAAAAATGATATGTCTTAAGATGGCGCGTAGAAAGTAATAGGATCGCTCCCGTCCGCCATGAGATGTGTGTGACGGGTCGGAGATGGAGCTTCAATTATTTCTCATTGACTGAGGACAACGGAGGACGATGTGGACGGGAGGGTTCAGGTGCAGAGGCGACATTAAAGTCTTGTACGCAGGGAGCTGCGTACACTGGACGGGGGTGTAGATTTATCTTTATGGCCTGGAGCCTCACAAACACTTCATTCCTGACATTTCATCTTTAAGTAACCAAGAAGATCCGGACCCATCACATAAAGCCGACCTGGACTTACAGGGAGACCCTGCGATGTGTGCGCACTCACCCGCTGGCTGTCAATGAAAGAAAAGAATGGGAGCGAATAAAAACCTTTCTTCCCCTGATAATCTTCTCTGGTGTTTCCAGTCTAGAAAATCCTTTGTGAGATACTGGACTCAATACATTTTACTTGATACATTGTTGCAAACCTCTGAGATCACCTTCCCTGGCTTCTGCCTGAGTATTCAGGTAGTTGGCCTGCTAGGTATGTTATTGCTGATCTTTCTTAATGTAGCTCTGCTGCATCGCTGGGCTCTGCTGCATCATTTCACATCAGTCACCTGACACACCCAGCTCTGTGCTACTGGGCTCTGCTACATCACTTCAATTAAATCACCTGACATATCCAGCTTCGCTATGCCGCTGGACTCTGCTATATCACTTCACGTGAATCACCTGCTATACCCAACTCTGCTGTGCTTCTGGGCTCTGCTATATCGTTTCAAGTCAGTCGCCTGTCACAACCTGCTCTTACCCCGATACAGTGTGACCCCATGAGGAGTGCTGGGGTTTGGTGTGGCCCCTACTCAGTAGTCTTACTCCCCCTATAGTCTTCTAGTCCTTTCCAGCGGTAACTCATCCTGCAGCGCTGCCTATATGAAAGGGTGGAAGACGCCTGTTGTAGCACAGCCGGCACCGGGCTGATGAGAAGTGACGCCATAGTCACCTGTTTCCCCCAATATCTCATACTGCCACAGTCTGGACAATCCTGTCAGCTGAACAGCCTGGACTCCAGATGGAGACATTGTACCTGCACTGACACATGGAGAAAACTATCAGGAGCTGAGAAATCTGCAGAGCACTTATAGGGTGACACTTTCCAGCTGTGCCGCACTCATCCTATTATTATCACAGCCAGGGCCGCCATCAGGGCAGTATTATTAACCCTTGCTGGTGTGTGGGGCCCGTGATCTGGAGGGGCCTAGACTAGTCACAGCTTTCCAAAACCAGAGCGTTGTGTGGAGGGAGCAGGAGGCGGAGCGTCACTGTGACAGACAGCTGGGAGAGGCAGCCAGTGCTGAGCCACTGGAGGGCGGGACTTTCCACCAGCCAATCCCTGCTCAGCGCGGGCTCAGCAGTATTCTCCTCCTCAGTCACAGTCAGGAGCAGCCCCCGGTTGGTGTGGCTGAGCCTGTGTGAGGTGTATGGACGGTGTGAGGAGGCTCCAGTCCCTGCAGCAGACGCATCGTCAGTGAGCCGGCTGTGTGCTCAGTCACAGCGTCAGCCATACTATCAGCACAGCGGCCGCTCACTGAGGACGCTGCTATGTCCTGGCCCCCTCAGCTATAGGTCCTGATAAGAGCCCAGGCAGTCTGTGCCGGTCACCCCCTCAG
>VIAB01000885.1:129397-152356 GCA_009801035.1 Oophaga pumilio | reverse complement strand
GACAGGACACAGCAGCCCCCTGACAGGACACAACAGCCCCCTGAGGACACAACAGCCCCCTGACAGGACACAGCAGCTCCCCCTCATTCCCACAGGTGGCATTTACTCTCCAAACTGCTCTGAAAACTTCAGTTTTCTGAATGGAGCTGTGGCGTCCTGTCAGGGGGCAGATTGGGCACAGCAGCCTCATGTGTCTCTGCTGGGGGCAGGCAGTCTCCAGGACGCTGCTCATCAGGATTTATAGCTGAGGAATAGGCTCACGTCCCAGAGATTTCATGTAACAACACACACTACATATATATATATATCACAAGCACAGTATATGTAGAAAGATGCAAAAATTCCATAGAATTACAGATAAAAGGAACTGAGGCCGGCCTCCAGCATCCGAGGCTGAGGGGAGAAGATCTGCAGGGGAATAAAGGCTCTTGGGCCTCTCTCAGACGAGCGTATAAGGCCTATTTCACACTTCAGTCGTTCCACGTCAGTCAAAATCCGCCAAAGTGTGAAAAAAACGGATCCGCCTTTTTTTCCCATTGAGTTGATTAGTGGCGGATTTCGACGGATGGTCGTCCGTTTGATCCATCATTCGACGGATCCGTCATAAATTTGGCGTCTGCTGTCGGAAACGGACATTGGAACGTTTTTTGGCTGAGTCGAAATGGCGGACCATGACGGATCCGTTGCGTCCGCCGTTTTCTATACTGTACGCCTATATGTCGTGGATCCATCGTCATCCGTTTTTGGCGGAATCCGTTGTATGCTGAGGCATGTCCAGAACCCCTCCAGGAGCGCCAACCATTTCTAAACACGCAAGTACCACCATACCAGTTGTGTCATCTCACACTGAATGGTTCACTTTGTTCAATCAGGCACATATACCGGTTAAAAGTGCAATTTTTTTGAGTCCTAACTGTTTCTACTTAAGAGTCTATACCACCGGCCGGGGTAACTCTGTCTTATTTAGTAGTGAAAGTTTTCTTTTTTTTTGGTCAACTCCAGCAAAGCCTCTCCTTGCTCTCTTTAGAGCAGCTGCTATCATTTTGCAAAAGACTATTGACCTGGACTCTATATGGACTAAGTCTCTCCAAAGTTGTTTGTCTATATGGTCATTTATTATACTACTTATTAACCAATTTCTCTTCACAGCAATATACACACTGGAGCAGTCATATCTTTATTCATCCTTTATCTCCTCCCCCACTAACTTCTTCCCCTCTTTTTCCTGTAATATTTATGGGCAAAGTGCAATAAGGATAACACACTATTGGCATTCTGTTTATTGTTTGCACAGTTTTATTGGCAGCTAACATTTCCGTGTATTTTAAACAAGTAAAAATCACATCTTGTACATTATTATTTGTGGTTCTTCAGCACGTGTCTACCTTTATCTATTTTTATTATACTAATTGACTCCTCTGTGGTTGGTGTCTAGGCTTGCAGCAGTTGGTGACCACTGTGCTTTAGCGCCACTGTACACTCAGTCATGTGTTATTTTCTGCAGAGACAATTCCTGGCTGGAAGAAGTGATGGCGTTGTGCGCTGGATGAAGAAGAAAAGTAAAGATGAAGGACTTCAACTAGAGACGTCACTGGTAAGTCTGTGTGTTACCTGTATACTGACACTATATACTACGTACGGAGCTCCTGTGCATAATGTCACTAGTGATCACTGAATTACTTGTGCACTTACACTATACACAGTGTACTATGTACAGAGCTTCTGTGTATATTGTCACTATTAATCACTGTATTATGTGTACACGGACACTATACACTATATACAGAGCTCCTGTGTATATTGGCACTTATGGTGATATTAGTATTGTGTTTTTTTTTTAATTAATGATCAGTATTGTAGTATTGTGTCACTATATGGTGGTGAAATGTGGTCCAGCCATGGTGTGGTAGTATTTGTTCCTTGTACATGTATTATTCGGTCACTATGTGGTGGTAATATGTGGTCTGGTCATAGTGTGGCGGTATTTGTTCCTTGTAAGTGGTATTATTCGGTCACAATGTGGTGGTGGTACGTGGTCCCTCCATGGTGTGATGGTATTTGTCTCTTGTATGTGGTATTATTGGTTATTTAAAAAAATGTATGTGACACATTTCCTTAAAGAAAAAGAAATAAAATATACCTAAAATAAGTGTTGGATAGTTTAAGAAATATTTAATAGTTTAAAGTAGGGTCCGGCCAAAAGAGTCTATCTTGCCGTACTAGCGGCTTAAAAATTCCTTTGGCTAAAACAAAAGCTGCTGGCTATGTATGTGATCTGGTGTTAGATGGAAACTGTTAATGTGTGATTGGTGAGGACGTGGTGCAGAAGTGGAGTTTTTCCAAGAGTGGGCAGTGGGACTGTGGAAGGTTCGAGGAGTGTGGAGGGGGAGCTGGGGTGAAGGGGGGCCCGAAAATTTTGCCAGTATGGGGCCCTGAAATGCCTAGTGGCAGCCCTGATTACAGCAAGGTGGTGAGTTACAGTGACAGAACTACAGCAGTTCTGCGGGAGACTAGATAGGCAGGGTAAAGTCACTGACAATAACAGGTAAGAGCTTATACAAATAATGCTCTGGCTTCCGATATGGAGACCGCTATATGCAGCTTGTCCTGACACATTGGGGTCCCTGGGTCTGTGTGGGTCAGCGATTTTTTTTTTTCTGCGCCCCCCTCAGGATCTGCACTAAGTGTATCAGTTATGGCCGGAGTGTTCCTTTAATGTAAAGTATCTGGCAATTTTGTTCTATTTTTCCCAAATATCAATGCTCTAATAATAGAGTAGCATTTGTTACGGGGGCAGCGGATGGCAGGGAAAGGGTTAATTGGTGGCAGCGCACGATCCATAGCTGTTATTGTTGCTTTTGCTGAAGGAAGATGAAAGTAGAGGTAAAAAAAAAAATTGCGGCGTTCTCTGCCTGCAGAGCTGAACTCGCGAGGTCAGGCTTTGGATGCTATATGTATTTTTTGCACGAGTAGGAAGAAGCATAATGGAGAGAAGCGAGCGAGTGACTCATTAGTCGCACACAAGGCCCTAATCGCCTCCCCTGCTGCTTCACCATTTTCCTTCCTAAGCAGGTTATAGCTCGGCAATAGGCACCAGGCTTGATTAAAAAATAATTTAGCATTTCAAATAAATTGGTTGTTTTGTTTCTAAGTAAGAAATTTATCCTTATGTGGGGAGGCGAAGCTGTAGATAAGGCTCGCCGAAGGCTTACGGAAAAACAGGACTCAGTTATACCGCATCGCATTCACTTACAAGAGGATAGGAACTGTATTTGGTATTGCAGGCAAATGGCGCTCAGCTGCAATACCGTACATGACCATATGCAAGGGGTGCGCTGTTTCTACTTTTTCCCATTTGCTTTCAATCATTCTCAATTTTTTTATGCTATAGGATTGACTTTTTCTTTTTTTATACTCTTGTTTGCTATTTTACCACATCCCTGGATATATTTTCTCCATAGAGGATGATACAAAAATGGAATAGATATGCAGATAATTTGCTGTGTGAACAGAGTAGATGGGACCCCCCTGTAGGTGGGACTGCAGAGGAACTGTATAAGTTCCTTTCAGTAAAGGACGATGAGGTGAGCCCCCATTTCTAATGAGCCCCGTTGCAGATGCCTGCTCTGCCCCAGCATTAAAAGTTCTGAACTTTTTAATACTTTTTGGTGTGAAGGTAACAATTGTTTTGTTTTCATTTTTGGCATAAATCATGGCAAAATTGGTGCAAATAATCTTACCTTACAAAATTGCAAAGATTTCTTTTTTTCACCAATCTCGCCTGAAGTTGCTCGCTACTTAATAAAGCTGCCAAATTTATTATGAGGCATGCACATTTTAATATGGATGTCATTCACTCCCCATTATGTTTTTATTACTCACCATGACCATTTGACCTAGTCCTGCTCAAACAGCTGATCCTTTGTCGCTATGTACCATCCAAGGTAGGTTCAGAGCTCAGGAGGAGCTGTCGTCTTTTTAAAAGTGATCAATGATGATTTCCATTCACTGACAGCAAACAAGATCACGGAAATATAAAGAACCCAAACACAAGGAATATAATAAAGCTTCATTACATTTCATTACACAACAATAAGAATAAGACACTGCACCCTAAAGGTTCCCGTGGGTTTTACCTGACGTCAGGCTCAGGTCAGTACATCTGCTTTCTGTGGAGTCTGTAATGAATTTCCTGGAATAAAGAGTATTATTCTCATTGTAAAATAATGATACATTCAGACTATTTGTCGGAATTTATACAGAATGAAATGTCGATTCTTCCGCGGCGGAGCGGTGACTTACGGAGCGTGGAACATTTGGGAAGAGTAAAAATGCAGATGTGTGATTCATTACTTATGAGGAATAGCAGCAAAATGCGTAAAGGAACGAGTCATATCTTCAGGCTTCATTTTACCTGATTTGTTGAATTTGGGGATCTGAAGAAATCTGAATATATTTCCTACTATTTAAATTATTTGTCTCGCCTGTAAAGAATATTTAAAGGGGTAAGATTGGCTGACAAATATAAAAAGCAGTCATTCTGCTCTAAACCTAAAGGATCTAGTGCTAGTCGCTCCGGTGGTCTACACTGACTGCTTGAGCTTGTGACTGTCTGCAGCAGTCAAGTGAGTGGTGCCTTTAAGGATCAGATGTTGTAGTCACCTGAATGCTGTAACCAATCAGAAGCCACAGTAGTCAGATATCTGAGGAAAAGGATATTTTCGCTCTCTGTTGTGATGTAGGTCACTGGAGTGGCCAATCCTGGATCCATGGGGGTTAGAGCACACTATTTTTAAGCTCCTTGTAAATGAAGCTGGAAAACCCCTTTCATTTTCACTTTCCCCTTAACACTAGGTACAAAACGTAGATTCATAGAAGGGACCTCCAGGGTACTCGTGTCCAACCCCCTGCTCAATGCAGGATTCAGTAACCATCTCAGACATATGTGTGTCCAGCCTCTGTGTGAAGACTTCCATTGAAGGAGAACTCAGCACCTCTCGTGGCCACCTGTTCTACTCATTGATCACCCTCACTGTCAAAAAGTTTTTTCTAATATCTAATCTGTATCTGCTCCCTTTAGTTTCATCCCATTGCTGCTTGGGTCTCCACATGCAAATGAGAATAATGATGATCCCTTTACACTGTGACAGCCCTTCAGATATTTGTAGACAGCTATTAAGTCTCCTCTCAGCCTTCTTTCTGCAAGTAAACCTTCCCAGATCTTTTAATCGTTCCTCGTTGGACATACTTTGCAGTCTGCTCACCATCCTGGTTGCTCTTCTCTGAACTTGTTCCAGTTTTTCAATGTCTTTTTTATAATGTGCCCAGAATTGGACTCCGTATCCAGATGAGGTCTGATCAAGGAGGAGTAGAGGGGGATAATGACTTCACGTGATCTAGACTCTATGCTTCTCTTAATACATACTAGAACTGTATTTGCGTTTTTTGCTGCTGCATCATCACACTGTTGACTCATTTTACCGCTCGTAAAATCTGTAGCACTTTATAAGTACTCTCAAAATCGATGAGTTTCAACTTATTCTCATCCACCTGCTTTGCCTTTTTTTGGACAGAATTCTTGCAGAATTTTGCTTTATTTTTTGTATTTTTTTTTTTTTTGCTTAAATCTGCAGCATATCAATTTTTTGGGCTGCGGATTTAACCCTTTGCAATGGAAATCTTCACCAGATCTGCAGCAAAATCTGCAAGTAACAAAAAAAAATCATAAAGTTGGACCCCAAAATGTTGGTGATAAAAACTACAATTCATCCTGCAAAAAATAAGCCCCGATACAACTCTATTGGGAGAAAAATAAAGAAGTTGTAGCTCTTGGGAGGGGAGGACAAATCGAATCCGAAGAGGGGCCAAAGATACTCATAGGCCTGGAATATAGAGGAGGAGCCGCAGGGAGGGAGGAGGGACTGTGCTTTTCTCTGCAGCCCGGGTGACCCTGTGACTAACTAATAGGTACTAGAAGTGACTACATTTGGGACTCTACTCCAAGAAGGGTAGAGAGCAGATCTCGCTGACATGGGAAGCCCTGAAGGGTATTACATTGTATAATGGATGTGATGATGTAATAGATGGAAGCCAATCTATTCTGGGAGGGCAGACTGGAATTTCTCCAGATTTCATCTTCTGCATGAAGCCGGAGCCCAGGGGGTTAATAGCAGCAGTTTATAAGCGTAGTGGAAGATTCAGACGTGGCGCTCTGACAGAACCCCTCCTCTCCCGGCACGGTAAAGTGCTTTTCCATTCTTCCATTTTTGGGTTCATGCGGAGAAAACCCATTTAAAGCCTGCATTTCCCAAATACCTCATTGTCGATATCAAAAGGTATTTTGTGCTCCCTGCATATTTCCCGGTGTATCTGAAGAAAGGAACTCAAAAGTCACTAATGAGGCTCAAAAGGAGACCTGCCACTGCTCTTTTAAGGCATAAAAGCCTCCCGCAGGCCGGAATTGTTGCCAACGCCATTTTATGCAGAATGCTGGTAAATCAGCCCGTTTCCAAAAAGACCCCGTAGGAAATGAATGATGGGAGGCTGGCCGCGTTGCTAGGTGATGGAAAGCTGTCTTATTACTGTGCGGATGCGGCACAAAGTTCTCGTGTGTGGCACAGTCTTGTCGTCCACGCCATGACAATGGGTAAAGATGTCACAAGATCACCAAGATGTCTTCATATTCCCCAAGAAGGAATTCCAAAAATTCCAAGCCCCAAGATGAGAGTGGATGATATGATTCTGCAGATTTGTAGCTATTTTGATGAAGGGAATTTCTCTCCAAAATAAAAAAAAACCCTGAATATTAAAAAAGGGTCAAAGTGACTTATGATGGGGATGTAGTGCCCGAGGTGCCGCACAATAGTCCGAAAGGCTCCAAGTCCAACCTCATTGTACAGTCTGTACTGCAAGACACAAGATGGCTCCCATGATACAGATCTCAATGCAGTCCCCAAAATGTCAGTCCCACCACAGTGCCCCCCTATTATAGTCCTCATACCAATATCATTACCATGGTGCCAGCCTAAATAAGGTCCCCATTGTGTCAGTCCCAAGGTAGTGCCCACAAAGCTATCCACACTACTGTCCCCATAGTGGCCTCATAAGAATAGTCTACGTGGCACTAGTATTCTACGTTATGTGTCGAGGCTCTAAAGTACCTTGTAGAAAAGCTACTTCCAATAGTTGGCAGTAGAGAGCCAGCTTTCTTGGTCATGGAGGAGGAGCTAATTTGCATACCTTTTCCTAGGAAGCATTTTTTGGCCTATAAGTCTCCCTAAGGTGAAACAGTACTCACTAGATCATTTTATTTCTTGCCATAACATTTCACACTGTAAAAGGATGGGGGGCTGGGGTGTGAATACTTTAAACAACACAACTCCGTTTCGGCTCCATCTACAGGTGCTTCTCACAAAATTAGAATATCATTAAAAAGTTAATTTATTTCAGTTCTTCAATACAAAAAGTGAATCTCAGTAACTGCACTCAATACTTGGTCGGGGATCCTATTACATCAATTACTGCCTCAATGCGGCGTGGCATGGAGGCGATCAGCCTGTGGCACTTTTGAGGGGTTATGGAAGCCCAGGTTGCTTTGATAGCAGCCTTCAGCTTGTCTGCATTGTTGGGTCTGGTGTCTCTCATCTTCCTCTTTTACAATACTCTGTAGATTCTCTATGGGGTTAAGGTCAGGCGAATTTGCTGCAAATCAAGCACAGTGATACTGTTGTTTGTAAACCATGTATTGGCACTTTTGGCAGTGTGGACAGGTGCCAAGTCCTGCTGGAGAATGACATTTCCATCTCCAAAAAGCTTGTCGGCAGAGGGAAGCATGAAGTTCTCTAAAATGACCTGGTAGACGGCTGCGCTGACTTTGGTTTGATAAAACTCAGTGGACCTACAGTGGCTCTTGGAGCAATGACTCCAGCAGCTGTCCACTCCTTGTGAATCTCCCCCAAATTTTTGAATGGCCTTTTCTTAACAATCCTTTCAAGGCTGCGGTTATCCCGGTTGCTTGTGCACCTTTTTCTACCACCCTTTTTCCTTTCACTCAACTTTCCATTAATATGCTTGGATACAGCACTCTGTGAACAGCCAGCTTCTTTAGCAATGACCTTTTGTGGCTTCCCCTCCTTGTGGAGTGTGTCAACGACTTCCTTCTGGACATCTGTCAAGTCAGCAGTCTTCCCCATGATTGTGGAGCTACTGAAACAGACTAAGGGACCTTTATAAACGCTTAGGAAGCCTTTGCCGGTGTTTTTTTTTAATTATTCTAATTTACTGAGATAATGACTTTTGGGTTTTCATTGGCTGTAAGCCATAATCAACATTAACAGAAATAAACACGTGAAATAGATCACTTTGTGTGTAATGACTCTATAGAATGAGTTTCACTTTTTGTATTGAAGAACTGAAATAAATTAACTTTTTGATGATATTCTAATTTTTTGAGAAGCACCTGTATGTAATGTCATTTACTTATCTACAAACTCTACCATAAGTTCCGCTCCACCTGCACACAGATACACAGGCATATCGTCCTGTATGTTGGTGACTCTCGGTTCATCACGACGTCGCAGTAATTTTGTTCTCTCACCCAGAAAAAATATTCTTCATTTAGAAAAGTTGCTTTTCCCTGTAACAGTGGGAATTGGGATCATTGACCCGAGCTCGAGTCCCAGACAGAGAGATAAGGAAGAAGAATTTACTGGAATAATAAAGGAATAAAGTGACTGCGCAAATATTTGTCCGGACAATAAGGAGCGTATCTAAATAAATGCCGCCACTGCGTGTTTACTAATGGGATCGCTCCGTGGCGCTGACATTTCATACTATCAGACCGTGATTATAATCCTCCTATATAATGCGTCCTCACTAAATCTGCCCAATTTAGGGTTAACGTCCCTTTAAGAGTTAAAGGCCAACTTAATGATTAAAATCACCCAAATTCTGAATTAATCATAATTTGAGCAGTGGAAAGACATGAGCCAACATGGCAGCATCACAAGCGGAGCCCCATACAGCGTATTATTTGCAAGATAGCCAAAAATTATAAAAAAAATATTATTTCTTTTTATTTCCTAAAATGGCCTGCCTGTCATAGATACATGCATGTAGGCCCTTCTTTTCTCCATCTCTAGCATTAAAGACACGTCTCATTGCGCCAATTAAACCCTTATTTTCCAGCACATATCGAGTCGTTCGTCACAATGAACACTAGAACCGCTAATGGGTTAATTGCAGCGTCTAGAAAATGGCAGGGGTATTTGCTTTCCTAGTGAATTACAATTTGCCCAATGAAAAAAAGACAAGGCCGGCAACACAAAAGAGACACTTTCTAGCGGAGACCCACTCCGGTTGCTGTGGTAACGACTCCATTCTTCCCCGCTGCGGCCGAGATGATTTATGCGCGTTCAAGGTTTCTACATGGAAACTGACGGGAGAGAGGCGACCGCTCGCTTTCTTATGTGTCTAGTACAGCACACGGCCAAGCCCTGACGCATTTCTTAGCTACGGCTTGTATGGTCCTTGACATCGAAGCGTCAGACATGTTTTTTATGGCGCTGCTTTAAGCTCTTAACAAAGACGTCTTTGAAGAGGATCCACAAAGTTAGGAGGAAAATGGAGGGTGGAATGTGGGGCCCTGAACATCAGGCCCTTCATTTACAAAAGGATTTGAGATCTTCTATATTTTCTCATGAGAATTTGTGTTGATTTTGCAATTTTAGGTTTAGCTGAGGACTCGCAGTGATGTCCTCGGGATCCTGAGGAATGACAACGACCATTTTGAAGCAGTCAGTGTTGGGGTGGGGGCAATGCCGCCATTATCTTCCTGCTAGTCATTGAGGGAGGCAGCCAGGTAGGTAAGATAATATGCTGGCGGTAACGCCATATGATCAGAAGAAGATAAATGGGGTCACGTGACCTTCTGACAAAATGGCGAATTAGTAACATAATTAGAATCAAATGAAAAACCCTATAAATCCTATAGTCCGCACCTCACTTATCTTCAGCGTCAAAGAAATGTCAACTCCCCCTAAGTGTCTGAATGTCTGATAGCCGTGAATACAGTCCTGAGATGCCCCTCTTAGTGTTTCTGTACCTGGTGCCCCCTACAGTGTGACATCTGGTCTCTTCAGTTTCTGACCCCGGTGCCTTCATTAGTGTCTCCCTCACACACCCCCAGAACATCTAGGCACCACCTTAAGTCTCTGTCCTGGTGCATTTTCAGTATCTGACCCCGGTGCCCCCTATTTTTTTACTCTTTCACCTCTCAGCATTTGTCCTTAGCGCTCTTTTGGTGTTTGGCCCTGGTTCTCCCGTTTAGTGTCAGTCCCAGGATCTACTTCAGTGTGTGACCCAGATACCACCTTTGCTTTTTGCCCCTGGGACTTCCCTTGCTGTGTGTAACCAACGTCCCCCCTTTATTTTTCCCCCCAGGATACATCTGTTAGTATCAGTTACAGATGCCCTCTTTGGTGTTTTGCTGCAGGTTCCCCTTTTCAGTATCAGTCTCGTGACCCAGGAAACAACTTTGCTTTCTGCTCCGCGTGCCTCCTCAGTGTCTATCCTAGTTTTCCCGTTCAATGTGTAACCCCCCGTGCCTCCTTTTTTCCTCCCAGGTTCTACCTCTAAGCAACTGTCCCTGGTGCCCGCTCTGGTTCTTCTTCAGGTTCCCTCTTTCAGTGTCTGTCACAGGTTCACCTCCAGTATCTGACCCAGAGGCCAGTGTTACCATCTGTCCACAGTGCCCCTTCCATATCTGGCCCAGGTTCCCCTCCTGATGTCCATTGATTTTTGTCCCAGGTGCACTCCTCAGAGCCTTGGTTCCACCTTCAGTGTCTATTTCAGTTTGCACTTTCAACCTTTGCTTTGGATATCACCTACAGAGTGTGCTCGCCTTTCACTCATGTCCTTCCCGGTAAGACTTCATGGTTTAGTGAAGAAAAATATTTAGAATTGAGAGTCCTCAGTGGTTGATACCTTTTAATGGCTAACTGAAAAGATGGTAACAAATTGCAAGCTTTCGAGACTATTTAGGTCTCTTCATCAGGCTAGACTAATACAAAATCTGAAGAATCACATATTTATACACAACACAGCACAGAAATAATGCAATAGGTAAGACAAGTGACGTGAAGCAGAATAGTCATTATGGCAGAGGGATAAACATAAATATTGGAACAGTTCATAGATAAGGAGTGTGAAAGTTTTATTGCCCTCTGATTGGGGTCTGGTAATGTTTTGTGATGCTCTCACAGGGTCTTTGGAGTAAATTCCTTAATTGATGTAAAACGTCATAAATCCATGTGACAGGTTCATGCCAGCAGTAAGAGTGTCAAAGGTCACCATCAATTTGTATTTGCAAACTCTTCTGTGTCTCTGAGATGTGAAACTACTTTTCAGTACAAGTAATTTCATGTCCAACATGCTATGACCAGGGGAACAAAAGTGTTTTGCCACTGGTTTAGTGAAATAACTGTCCCCAGACATTCAATAATGGCTCTTCTCAGACTATGTGCAACCGCAGTGATCACCCCACGTCCTGTTATCTCTGTCTATCTGCAGCTCCATAACACTGCCTTTCTTAAGCTGCCGACTTTAGGTGTACTCTCCCTTTAAATCCTGCCAGCAGAGACAGGGTCAGGCGGAGTAAGAATAAGAAATGTGGCCATGAATTAATACGGATGAATAATACAAATATGTCCGCCGTCTCCTTCCCGCTCGACTTGCAATCTGTCTCTTTTGTCTGGGATTACTTGCTCTGTTCTTCCATAAACTTGCTGCCCCAGAAGCTTTGCCGGTAAGTGCCATGTCTGCTGCCCCTGTCTCCATTTCGCTGCCTGTGCAGAATTGAAAGCACCAGCTGGATTTACTCAGGGGACCAATTTAAATCTGAACGAAAAATCTCGTTGGCCCTGCTATAAAATGCGTACAAGAGGCGTGAAGGTGCGGGGTGGAGGCTGGCACAGCTGCGGAGATGCCAAGTTCTCTTCTCTCTTGTGGGTTTGCAGCAGCGAGAACGAGCGAGGCAGCCAAAGGTGACGGTAACAAAATTTCGTTGTTGCAGAAGCCCGGAGAGTGTCGGTGTTAACCAATTACCGAGCCCGTCGCACAAATGAAGCATCTCCCCAGCAGCCTGTCACTTTGTTTTGATATCGAGCCTGGCTGGCACCTGGGAATGGAGTCAGGACAAGCTGATAAATCAGTGGCGGATGGGAATATTCCAAGCCACAGACTGCAGTGATTGCATGGGTTAAAAAGTAAAAATCCCCAGAAAATAAAATTTCTGGATTCTTTTAGTTTTGTTCTTACATGTGATTCTTGAAAAGCTGAGTGACCCCCTAAATGGCAGTCATTACCTCCGTAATGGGGCTTTATAGCATGTACCCACATAAGGGGGCTCAACCGGCTATGATGGCCTGGGCTCCCATTGCTTGCATGCACAATCCCAACACTTACCAATGATCCCGGCAATTCTGCAAAGTTCTACCAACTTCTGAAGCCTCCTGGAAAGCTTTTGGAAGGAAGGTTTATTTTACAGAAAGAGCATGGAAGAGGCGTGGAGAGAACGTGGCCTGAGAAAGGATGTGGCTATGGTGTTCGTATGGAAGGCTTGCCTGAAAGTTGACCAGTCTCACACATGGTGCCCAGACCTGTGGATAAGCAGCAGTACATTCCCTAGTTTACTGATTCTCATTGCGTTTGGGACACTTTTTTATCATTGTTTTTTGTGCTCTGTATAGTTGTATCATTTGGGCACTTAAAAGATCTTGGCACCATCCAACTGCAACCCAGCTTTTGTTATTGCCCAATTTTCCTAGAATTTTGTCAAATCTGTCTAGCAAGAAAACAGTACAGAAATGGGAAATGTGTGCACACTTATATGCCAGATTAATCATTCAGGAAATTGAGGTGACTACTGAGTATAAAAGTCAATGATTAAAGCTTACCTGTCATTTCAGGTAACTGTTCAGAATAAGCTGCCATGTGTGTGTACATGAGGAATTAAACTATTTCTGGTCATTAAATGACTTGTATTCTGCATTTTTCATCAGCTTTCCACTCTGCCAGGCTCCATTTCTAATTTTCAGTTGTCTATGAGCTAGTGGGTGTAGACTAGCTGCTATAACATCTCACATACACAGCACAGACAGACATGATGGATTCTTGCACTTCTGTCTCTATGTAGCACATGTTCTGAAGGAGTAGCAAGATGGAGGACATTGTACAGCAGTACTGAGCAGTGTAGCTGTGAATCCAGCACTGGTTAAAGTGATCACTTACTAGAAAGAAGCAGCTATTGTATGTGTCTCTTTGCCTCTCACTCTTCTCTCTCCTCCTTCCCCTCTCCTCTCCATAGTCATCACTGGGCATCTGTTATCCAATCACTCAGGGAACTACAGTCCGTCTTGATCAGATTTTTGTTGTTTTTCAGAGAGAATTATGAGTTTTATAGGTTTGTGAGATTTCACTGAGATTGTTGGCAAATATGCAAAATATAAAGACATATTCCTTTCTGGTCAATAGAGATGTGGGGGCTGGAGGTGTTTTACTGTAGTTTCCAAGGATAGCAAGAAACAAGAATGCAAAATACCAGCAAGAAAGCAAGATATTATGCAAAAGAAAAGTGTGATCAAGTGATGAATAAATATTTAAAGCAAAATATTTATAAAAAGAGTGATAAAGAGAAAGTATACAAAATAGTGAAGCAAGCATGCCGATTAGATGTATTCAAGGGTCTCTTGGGAAGCTCATAGTTTGTATACCCACGACCACGATTTCAATCCAACTCAATAATAGTAGCAGCAAACCAGTGGATGTCTAAGCCAATATCAACCCATTTTGATGACCGGCATAGACCTTATACCCACCAAAGGGCACAATTCTCCAGACAAACCTGGAGTTTCTAGTGAACAAAGAATAACAAAAAGTGATAAAAGTAGTTATGATGTGGTTTAAAGTCCATCTTTCCAGGCACTTGGTCAATACCCGTAACTGCTGCCGGCATTTGGGACGGGAGTGTGCGGCTGCATGTATTTCTATGCAGCTGAGCGCTCCAGTCAGAGTGCCGGCTGCAGTGCCAGGTATTGAGTTGCGAGACTCTTGCGAGTTTCTCACAAGTGTGACCCCGGCCTTTGAGTTAGACTTGGAGTGAGGAGAACCACCGAAAATAACACAAATGAACCCTTCCATACACATGATGTGTAATTGGAGCAAAGTGGCTACAAAGATTAGAATGGGGTCCCTTTTTGTGCTCGGTAACACTACCACAAACTTTATTCCCGGGGCAGAAAGACTGGTTTCTTGATTGGCGCTATTCGTTCCTTCACATCTCTATGGCACATACAAACAGTAGCTCATGCCTAAAACTCTCATGATTGTGTCTGATCATGGGGAGACTCGGCAGGACCCTCTTCTGAAGTCAGCACATTTTAGAGACCATTGATTTTGGGTTGGAACATCTTTAGGAGCTTATCAGATAATTGAAGCCATCGAGAACTTCTTTGATGTCACATGGAAACCCTGGCAATAACTACCTATCCAAGGACCACTGGTCAGACTGTCACTAGACGCAAGTATTTAATAAAGTTGCGCGCCGGATATCAAGGTCCTATCTGGAACTTTACATTTTCTTGAATGTACTTGCCATAATTTCTTCGTTAATTATTTGAGACGCTTCTGGATGAGTTTTCCCAGTTTAAGTTAATAAAACATCTATTTATATAATTGCCTTGTAATGTTTTAATTTCCTGTTCTGTCCAGATGTCACCGTATCCAAGAATTCCAAGCGGAGGAAGTTCACCGAACGCCATATTGGGGCACCCAAGTGATGGGAGTCTCAATATGGATGCTGCTGGTACCAACCAATTGCGCGGTACTACCAGCGGAACACCGTCGCACCACACACACACTATACGCCGTACGCACCACACACACTCACTCTCACACACACACACTCACAGTCACACACTCACGCAGCCTCTTGCGCGGTACCACCAGCGGAACACCATCGCACTGCACCTACACGTATTCTGCGCAGACGCAGTGAGCCATTCGGCTGATCCCGGCGGCAGATGCGCGACATGTCTACAGGCAGAGGAAGCTGGTCACATTAAAGGGGTTCCCCACGAACGAAAGTTAATTTTAAAAATTCTGTGTCTGACCGTGTACGGAGAATACCACATCTCCTGGGCTGGGGAGGAAACAAAAGACAATACTGACATTACAGCAGGGGATCACAGAGGATTCATTTTGTGAGGTAAAATATTTCACTGACTGTTTTTAAACAATACTTTACCTCACAAAATGTATCCTCTGCGATCTCCTGCTGTAATGTCAGTATTGTCTTTTGCTTCCTCCCCTGCCCAGGAGCTGTGGTATGTTCTGTACATGGTCAGACACAGGGGTGAGAGAGACAGAGCACAGGGGGGGAGACAGCTCAAATGGGACAGCACATGATGGGAGAACACAGGACAGGAAGGAGAGAGACCGCAGACAAGGGGGATAGCACATGGGGTAGACAGGTCAAAGAAAGCACAGATGGGAGAAGTCAGCACATTGGGAAAGAGAGTGGATAGGTGGGTGAGCACATGGGGGGGAGATATTCTCAATGCTGCAAAGCCTGCCCCCATCGTGACATTACCGCCTTTCCAATGCTATCCTCCATCTAGTTGGCACATAATTTCCCAAGAGCGGTCGATAAACGCAACTCCTATTTTTTTAACGCAAAAATAAAAATCAACACCAAATGAAGCCGGAGAGATAGTAAAACCCTCTCTGGTAGGAGTGCAGACTGTGATGTTAACGCCCCCTATGGTATAACCACAGATTATGGAATAAGAGATGTCAAAACTATGTAAATGGAGGAATAATTATGGTATCTAATGGCTTTTGAGTTACAGGACCATGAGAAGTACCATAACCCTCGATGGAAAAAAGGGAGTCAAAATTCAATCTTTGTTTTTTTTGCGCAGAATCAAGAAGCTACAATGTAACCCTAAACCGTCTTGGCACCTGCAAGAATCAATTCTCAGTTTGCACACATTCAACAAACACATTTACTCCACATGCAAAGACCGAGAAATCCATTAGCATGCATGCACTGAGTTAACCCTTTCCTAGCAGCTTCAATCCCAGTCTTACGAGACGCCACATCCTGGGTCCTGTCTTGAAGATGGCACCGACGAATTATCAATCCTCGTACTGGAGGGTTAATGGTGGAGAACTAAAATCCTTCACTTTACGGGAAGCTGGCTCAGCAAATGGAGGCAATTAGAGAGTTAGACCTTTCTACAGAGGAGAATTGGAGAGTAGAAACTTCAAAGATTCCCTCAGCTGGTTTATAAACCAATAAGGAGAATGGACGTCAGAACTGACACATTGGGTCAGACAGTCGGTCCCACTGGGGAGTTGGTAAAGGCTGGAATCTGCCATTCTGGGCTTTTTTCTCTCTCTGGTTCTCTACTTCTTGCATCATGTTCTTGTCATTATGTTGTCTGTGCAGTGACAAAGAAAAATATAAACTGGTAATTATCCACCATTGGGATCCCAGTATGATTGCTTTCTTAAAACACTTGGTCAGGACCCTACCTACCTCTCTCGCACCACGAAGGAAAAGTCATCTGTGAGCCAACTCTGCTGTTAATTAAGTGTGCAGACAGAACCTGGACTAGTGCCGCTAATATCAAGACCATAGACGACTATTAATCTGCAGCTATGGAGTAATTCCAGAGGGAAGACAAGCGAGGTCTGCAATATCCAGATGGCCTGAACCAATGGCAAAGATAAAAAAGAAAAAGACCCTGTCAGTGCTATAGTGAGGAAGGATAAAGCACCAACTTATTTCCATATCCTACTTCGATATGGATGGTGTATAACTACTATATTACTGCCCCATGTACAAGAATATAACTACTGTAGTACTGCTCCCTATGTACAAGAATATAACTACTATAATACTGCTCCCTATGTACAAGAGTATAACTACTATAATACTGCTTCCATTTACAAGAATATAACTACTATAATACTGCCCCCTATGCAAAAGGATATGTATGTGAATGGATATACATAATGGGACTTTTCTCGCCTTCTTCCTTGGTATTGGGGATGGTGATGTGACAAGCGTTGTCCTGTGCATTGGAATGCATTATATATATATAATAGACTGCCGTCTATCCATAGTGTTTTGCACAGTGAGATAATAACCTGTTTTTGCTTCTGATACTTCATTTCTGGCTGCAGTCAGCGGGGATGAATTCAGTTGGCATGTAATGCATTTGTGACTTAAGTTTCTAGTTATTGCAGCTGGAAAATTAGTGTGAAAAGCAGAGAAAGGAGAATAATATCTCACTGTGAAAAGGAATCATGTTGGCAGGCATAAAGTGGCAGCTCAGAACCGAGAATGTTCTGTGTAGCAGAACGGAAAGTGTCGATGGCACAATAGCTGGGCAATAAGTGATGTAGTGTCACTGGAGCAATGGAAGAGCTTCCAGACTCTGCATGTTGTAACATGGTAGACATTATGGGCCTTTTGATTACTTTGGGCCTTTATAACTGGGTTAGTATAAAAAAGCCCTAAGCAAAGCTCAAAGTAGCAATGACGAGCCACTATTATAGTGCAGGGTGGTCTATGAACATTGAGTAAACAGAGCAACCAACCAATGACCTGGAAGAAGAGTTCCCCAATGTCGTTGACAGTATTGTTGTCCAATATGGCTACTTCTCTTATCATACAACTTGCTCCTCATCCTCTTTCATACTCTTTTCTGTTGTCACAATGAAAGCTTCAGTTCTTTGCCTGGTTAGTTTTTTTCACCACAACTTTTGGATTTTTTTTTTCTCATTTCCAAAGTCTTTTTCATCTAATTGTCTTCACCTCTTAGATTCTATGAAAGTTTGGCAAGGTTTTATTTTCTTTATGTATTACATTTTGTGATTCTCTTTACACACTTTAGTGATTTTGCTGCGTTCCTTGTCATGTTTTTTTTTCAAGAGTGGGTGGTTTTGTGAAGGCATCCTCCTTTGAGATACCAGGGCAGCCTGGATTCAGCATGAGTAGTTACACATCACGACTCCAGTGGCCACTGCCAAGGAAGTGTAGCTCTGCAAAACATCGGTGGTCCATGTAAAGTTTATTGTGCTGGGTCTGGCAGAGTGGGCGCCACTTTTTCAGAACAGTTCTCCATTCTGGCACCCAGAGAGTTATCTTAAGCAAGAGATAGTTGTAGCTCAACTTCTGATGGAAAATCAGTACGTGAACGATGGTTCTACACTGGACAACTCTTCTAAGACATTCTGCCTCCTTCTATTTCCATTAACGTACCAACCTAAGAAGCCCATGATGTTGTCAGTAAAATGATCCATGTATGAGCCAAATGGGTCCATAGTATTGATGATCAAAAATTCCCAAGACTCTAGTCTATAAGCCACGTCGGTAGTTCGTAGCTGCCAAACCAGAGCTCTGCAAGCCCCCTCTTACCTGTGACCTCCCCTTTCATTCTACATTACAATAATGACATTGTGCTGGGCCTCCAAACCTGAAGATGTGACTAGGATACCGACAGGTGGGAAAGGTTCTCTGGACTATTGATGTGGCTACTGGGTCATGGTCCTGTGAATCTTTTTAATCTTCTGAAGTTCAGTTGATTACTTTTTGATAAGGGCATCAATGGGGCTTCATTCCATTGAAAATTTCTGTAATGCATCAATATTGGAATCATTTTTCAAATATAGTAGCAATAGTTGATGGGTTGTAAGTATTTTGAGAGATTATGAAGAAGAAAAATACTAATAGTCTGAAGTTGTCTTCGTGAATTCTGATTACGGTATTTTTTCCAGTGAGGCAGCTACTGAAAAATTGAGTCCTCAGGATTCCAGTGTCAGTCTGTGGCCAAATGTCGATTTATTCTTCACTAGATATAAATACGACATTTACCTTCCCTGACCCGTCCTTTTAAAGTCACGAGGAGGTCGGCTGGCGTTACATATATAATCTGCGTACAGGCTACACCGCTGTTTCATCTGGAATGACAAGCTCAGTCAAGAGCCCTAGAGATTTCCCGGAATAATTATTCTCCGCCTAGCACCGGCGACTGATGTGCCCTGCAAGTTTTGCTTGTGCCACTGGGGAATCTCTCAACTTCCTGAAACAAAGCTAAAGTATTTGCCAAGACAGCGAGAGTCTACGGGGGCTGAAGTGGTTTGTTCTCCAGGAGGGATAGAAGAACACGGTGGCATCATTGACTTCTGGAGATGCAGATAAAATTGCAGCTGTGAATGAAGATAAAAATTACTTATCTGTTCAATGAATAAAAGAGAGGAAAATGGAGGAATTGTAAAAGCTACACGAGCCCAAATATGGTGAACCTGCTGTCGAGAGGTGTTGGGACCTCCAGAGGCCTATGCCCTAACTCAATAATAGTATGCTTGGGACGCCATTTCATTAGAATGTTTTTTTTCCCCATCACCACCACTCTTTTTCAGGTTATGCCCTCTTGCATCTTCCAAACCACCTCTTTACCCCTTACATGCTCCCTAAATGTGCGCATCATGCGTTGTGATGATGGAGCATTACAGTGACATGCCCAAGAAACTCTTCTTGTAGGTTTGGATGTCTCGCTGAAGATTCGCCAAGTTGGACATTTTCCTTTATATAGGAGCATCCTACGAGAGTGGCAAGTATCATTGATCCCAAAGGTCCAGCAGAAGACAACCTTGTTCAGACTTGACTTTGGTGCTAATTATAGCAATCCTGTCTTATATATTCTGAAGTTGGATGGGTCCTCAGGATATTTTTTTCTGGTGGGCCCAATGAGCAGTAGCCCAACTAGACATATTCTTTTTGAGCTCTTTGTGATTCATGCCTCTCCAGGCAGAAGAAGAACAAGTCGGCTTACCGAGAGTTGAGGCATGCCTTTGCTAAGTTGTTTCTATGGTTTTTGTCTACTGATGATGAAGGATCAAGGTCAAGGGCTGCAGATGTTATTACTCTCCCAGGACTTTTAAAAAGCAACTGATCCAGTCTACATTTGCTTGGTTATCAGTATTTTGACATTTTTGGCTTTTTTCACGTTTGGATTTGCGACTACCTAATCCAACTTGATTGACTTTACCTTTCAATACCTTTCTTCTGATACAGTTTTTGGCCTCGATGTTTACTTGCATGTTCCAAACTGGATCTCTCCAAACTACATCTCTACTCCAGCCTCCTATCATCTGCCTGTCCCTCTGCTGGAGATTTTCTTGGGGTCCACAACCTGAGTATCTGACTGGTAAAGTCCTTGCTTCATTATGAGGGTTAAGGATGAATGATGGTGGATACCTAAATCTCTACAGCTGACGTTATCCTGCACCAACATGCTCTCCTCGAACTACTATCTGCCTTGCTGAAGAAAAGTCCAATAATGATGGAAAATTTTGGAAGAAGGTGACAAGGAAAGCAATCTGCTCAATTTTGTCATACTCCCCAAATGCAACATGACCATCATAACTGGCAGTAGAATGGTGGCCAAAATGAGATGAATGTTTTTAGTGATTGGAAAACCTATTAAATTCTTAATCTTGTTTGGAGTCCATAATTGCAAATCCGTTATGTTTCCCCCTTCTGTCACCCTTATATCATTACTAAAAAATATTTGCAGCCGAGAACAAATCTCGAAGACGCTCGTCTCGACCGAATAAAGATACAGAAAATAACTTCCGTCGGACACATCCGTAGAGAGCAGAGGGGTTAATTCCTCTGTTCGTATCTCCACCATCTCACACATAGCAGCAGCTATGACAATAAAACAATGGGGAAACCTTATCAGTCACAGATGCCGGATCCGATGTAACCAGGAGAACAATATATGTGATTGCCCGTGAAACGATGCCTTCCTGATCCAATCAGAGTGCCGGAAGCCGAAAAGTCAAGGCAAAATCTAAGCTTAACTCTTTCCACCCGCAGGGCCGAGATTGTCTGTCCTCAGTACCAGAATGGCTTTTTATTCTAGTCTGTAGAGTCTGTGTGTTTCCTACAGAGGAAAAGAAGTGAGAACACGATAAAGGTCAAGATTATGAAAAACATGCCCCAATGCTTACACCGATCAGCCAAAACATTAAATCAGATCTGTCACCATATTTTACAGGCTGCATACGTTAAGTAGAATTGATGAAGCCGGTGTACTTACATTGAAAATCAATATCAGAGTGGATGTATAGTGCTTTGTGAAAGTTTATTTTCCAAATATTAAAATGAGCTCTAGCCAAACTCAAAAAATTCTCATTATACGTGAGGATTACACAACCATTCTGATATGGATTTTTACTGTAAGTACATAAGCCTCATAGGCCATAGTATACCCTGAGTCCAGACTATACTCGGGGTTAAGGAGGTCTAAGTTTGATTACACCCTGGGTATATTATGGCCAAGGCCACTTCATATCCCCTCAGGCCAGATTATACCCCCTTGATATCAGCAGTGTTGAGTGATATACACAGGAAAATTTTCAACACCTTATTGAGGGTTCAGGTGTCAGGTAAGTGATGTGAGAAGATAACTGACTTAAATCTTAGGTGTTCTTGTGTATAGAGGTCTTGTCGTGTGCTCCCAGTACAGAGGGTTTTGTGGAGTCTTCTGCTATACGGCAGGTCTTGTGAGGTGCTTCCAGTATACAATAGGTATTGTGGGGTGCTCCCAGTATATCTTGTGTGGGGTTACCAGTATACAGTGAGTCTTTCAGGGTGCTCCTGGTATATGAGTCTTGTAGGTTGCTCCCAGTATACCGACGGTCTTGTAGGTTGCTCCCAGTATACAACAGGTCTTGTAGGTTGTTCCTAGTATACGGCGGGTTTTGTAGGTTGTTCCTAGTATACGGCGGGTCTTGTACGGTTGCTACCAGTATACGGCGGGTCTTGTACGGTTGCTACCAGTATACGGCAGGTCTTGTGGGGTTCTTCCAGTATACGGCAGGTCTTGTGGGGTTCTTCCAGTATGCAGCGGGTCTTATAGGTTGCTCTTAGTATACGGCAGGTGTTGTTGGTTGCTCCCACTATATGACAGGTCTTGTGGAGTGTTCCCAAAATACAGCGGGTTTTGTAGGGTGCTCCCAGTATACAACCAATCTTGTAGATTGCTCCCAATATACAGCTGGATTTGCGTGATGATCCCTGTAAACAGTGTATCTTGTGGTCTGCTCCCACTATACGGCAGGTCGTGTGGGATGCTTCCAGTATACAGTGGGTTTTGCAGGTGCTCTTGTAAGGGAGATGGACTGTTTTGCTGCATTCCTATCCCTGAAGACAACAATCGCGCTATGTGTACAGTGTCATACGGTTTTCCATGTAATGTGAATAAAGATGTGTGTCTTTTATATTGTATGATGGAAATATACAGCATATAAGAGTGTTAATGTATAATGTGTGTAGTACATAATGCAGGGTAAGCACAGGATTAGTCTTGGGATAATATGAATATTGTTCATATGGTTAAGTGGCTTTAAACACTATAGAACATGAGATAAGGACAATAGGTTTAGTCTATATGATAGGATATAGTTATTGGATAGAACTAGCCCAGAGGGTGGGGACTAGTGTTATTGAAAAGTGGGAACTTCCTGATAGTGGATCAGATAGGGAAGTACAGTGACAAGGTCAAAACAGTGGGCTGCTAGGGCCAGCATGTATCAGTTGTTCAAAGCAGTGGGAAACCCTACTGGAATCCCGAGCGGACGCCCGTCTCTTCCAGAGCCCAAGGTCTGTTTTAGGGGCTCCTGGGCACATCATGTCCTCTGGCGTAAAAAGAAAGATTGCGGACAATGTAGACGGAAGGTGATGGTACACTGCTGAAGTGGACAGGAAATTCCTGAGGCTGATGGAGTCAGTGGGCTTAGGGATAGTCTAGGACGAACGAGTGGTAGAGCTGAAGATGCGTTGTACTTAGTGTTGAGCGATACTGCTCGGTATCGAAAAATATC
>VIAB01000885.1:87528-101544 GCA_009801035.1 Oophaga pumilio | reverse complement strand
TGAGTTACATCCTGTATTATACTGCGGAGCTGCACTCACTATTCCTGAATGCTCTGATGTCGGGAGTCATTAAGGAGTACTCCGGGTCTTCATCTGGAGTGACTTTTCGCCGTCTCAGTGCATCTTCTCTCTTTCTCGGTGTTTGTTCGGCTCAGTAATGTCAGCGCTCGTCTCTGACTCCTGCTCCCAAACAAAATTAAAGAGTGTTTAATGGAGAGATGTGACATTCCCATCCGCTGTCCCCACACACCATGATCCTCTGTGTGTCACATGGGAGTGAGTGACCAGGAAATCAAGATTACACACATCAGATGTGTGTTCAGAATGCATCCTCCAGTCACCTCCAGAGCTGCAGAAGAAGGATTATTATAATGTAAGTAAAGAAAAGAATTTATAATGCTACATCTGTATGAAGATTTAAGAATTCTGAAGGCAGCTTCGGATGTGACTGTAGTATAAAATATGACATATAAAGCAAAAAATAATAGCAATAAAGCAAAATATTCACATAGTGGCTCAACTTGTGATGCAAAGTGAAGAATTCTGAATACAGCCTCGGATGTGATTGGAGTGTGACATTTTTTACTGCAGATTAAAGGATGCTGGATGCAGATTTGGATGTGAATAAAGTATAAAAACATTTTACAACTGAGAAATGATACAAGGTAAGAAAACACAAAATTCTAAGTGCCTCTTTGGATGTGATTGGAGCATAAGACTCAACTTTTTAGTGCAGATTAAAGGATACCTGGGGAAGACTTGGATGCAACTTGTGTATAAAACATATATCTCAGGATAAGTATAAAATAAGTGAAGCAAAGCTTTTATAATGTGACACACATCTGTATGAAGATTCAAGAATTCTCAGTGCAGCTTCGGATGTGATTGTAGTACGGCTTTTTTACTGCAGAGTAACGCATTCTGAATGCAGATTTGGATGTGAATGGAGTATAAAAACATTTTGCGACTCAGAATTAATACAAGGTAAGTATAGCAGAACATTTGTTAAGTATCTGTACTATGAAGATTTACAAATTCTAAGTGCAGCTTTGGATGTGACTAGAGTATAAGACTCAACTTTTTCTGCAGATTTAACCCGTGAAGTGCTGCAGAGAACATCCAAGTCCTCTCCTCCATGTTCTGGTCACAGGGACAGATAATATGGAGACTTCTCGAGGAGACAGCAGGAGATGTGGAAGACAGACTGATATTTTATTTAGGAGGAAGCTGAGATTTATCTCGTCAGCGGCTTTTCTGGGAAACTTTCACAAGATCCGCGCCAGGCAGCACTTTCCTGGGTAAAGACGAGCGGCTCATTTTACTCTCCGGCCAAACGGCGTCTGTGATTCCTCAGCCAATTTTTTTCTTTTTTTTTTTGGCAACGACGCCACAGTTACAGAGCGAAGATTAAACGCGCCATCGTCGGCTCCTCGCGACGTTTGATGTTGTGGATTTCAGAACCTTTCATTAAAAATAAACCATAAGGAATAAAAGCAACGGGAAAAAAAAAAGATAATTATTTCGTGTGATGTCCGCGCCACAAAGAAATGCAGAAAACGCTGATTTTTTATTTTTTTTCCGCTGGGGCCAATTTTACTAGAAATAATTAGGATCATCTGATGATTGTTTGTTCTCGCTATATTGTGTTAATAAAGATGTTGATATTTAAAGGTCTCGCTATGACCCTCAGAAGTTTAGTGGAAGGGTCCTCAATGATGAGGAAGCTGCTATTTGTGGGTGACCCCCCGATGCTGGCGGGTGGTAAATAATGGATGAAAGGCACTTACAATGTGTGCGGGTCACTGCTTAACGTGTACATCAGGGTGGTGCGGCCCCCGCTAAATACACCACAATTACTACACGGTCATTTATTAGACCCTGGAAATACATCAATTTAAAGGGCTTGACCAGATTTATGTAAGTAAAGATTAATATTGTGATGTAATGTCCTAGGAGTTTAAATTTTGCATCCTTTTCAAGATCTAAGCTTGTTGTCAGTGAATAGAAGCAGTTGCTGTTGAGTTTAGCCTGCAAATCATTCCTGAGCTATTCATGCCTACACTGATGCTGTGAGAGACGTTACAGACAGCCTCCTCTAGAGGGAGCTCACTCCAAAGAGATTCATACAGCTCCACACAAATTATTCAGTCTACGTGCGGTGAGCTCCCCCTTGTGGCGACTTCAGGAAGCCACAATTATGTCACTTATCAAGTCAGAAAATGTTATTATTATATATTATGAAATTAAGCAGCAAAATGTGGGTAATAAAGGGGGCGTTTGGTGGATTTCTCTGTAGGAACTGGACTAAACTTGACAGTATGATTTCATGTATGAAGAAAGAAGATGATACAAGTCCAAAGTGATGCACTCCTACAATGGAGGGATGGTTTCATGTATGCCCCTGGGGCAAAACTATCAGCTGTCTAACAGAAATGAGATCAGGCTGGGTTCCAGATTTTTAAAGGGGGTTGTTTGCCATTTACATGCTTTTATTAAATGATCAGGTGGCGCCACCTGGTGTTCCGAGGGTATAGGAATGTGCATGTCCACTTAAGCTGAGTGTTGGTGGACACACAGGCTCAGTCACTCTCCTCGCAGGCAGCTCTCTGCATAATGATCCTCTCTTCACTGCAGGGCAGCCAATAAAAACGGCTTTCTGCCTGCTTGTCAGGGAAGGAGCAGAACATCTGCAATACATGGCAAATTTACTGAAATTCGAGTGGGGCAGATTCATTTATTCAGCCTGAATAAAATGGGTCTGGATCAAAACTGCCCGGATTATCTTGAGGGGGTCAAAAAATAAAACAAATATGTCATATTCACCTTTCCTTACTGGATCTAACGTCACCTCGGCAGGAGCTTCTTGGTCCTTTGCATCGGTTTCCTAAGTGATCGCACTACTCAATCACACAATCAACAGACGAAGATCAGAAAACCAGTGTAGAGGACCAAGGAGCTGTGACGGCGCAAGGACAGGTGAGGAAAGAGGGTTTTTTAACGATTTTTTAACATTTTTTTGCTAAAAAATTTGAAGGAAATTGTCAGCTGGGCGGCTGCTATTTTGTTGGATTTGAGATAAACGAATGTAAAAAATTTCAGCTTTGACAGAATCAGAAATTTGGAGAAGGTTTGTAGCTAAATTGGTTTAGAGTTGATTCGCTCTTCTTTGTCCAGCGCTAATGGCGCCCCGGTGATCCTGTAGCGTCCTGACCGGGAAAGGTGAGTGGCTGGATGGAACAGTCTATGGGGACTTTACATGTGTCTCATACGGCGGGACGTCTCGTCACCTTTGCAGACAATTCCGCTGCCGGCATTTCTTCGAATGTTCCTCGACGTGGGGAGAACGCTTACGAATTTGCAAACATTTACTTAGTAAATGGCTGTCTTCAAAACCACCTCAAATGGCTGCGAACATCTGTTTTCTCTCCCACACTGGCACACAGTCTCGGATCTGCGCTGCCATGGCACCAACCATGACTTCCTACTCCTGCAAGCATCTGTTCTATTCTGCTGGAATATGTGGGTGCAGACTCCGCCGGCCAAGGAAATGGGCCCTTCCCGGCTTTACTGATCTGCAAATTGATCCCTCCGTGCAGGATTGTATTAATTAGCAATGGAGGAATTAAAACGGGACCGTACATGCAAAATACATGGAATAGAGTTTGGACCTTTTAGAAAGAAAGACATGAAATCAGTAGGCCACGTAGCTGATGCATTAGACTCCCTAGGACGCAATCAGCATGGGTGCACCCCATACCGCTGCCATTTCTGACTGGCACAAGTTTCATCATCCGCAGGAGATCAGATCCATCTTCCATCACACAGGCTGTTACACCGACGCGACCATCAGATTTCAATCTCCTCCATATTTCCCCGGTAATGCGCCACTTTCTGCACTCGGTTATTTCCTCTTCTGCTTATCTCTAAAGAAAAATGCTAATGTAATGCATAAAGTCTGGAGAGTTGTAGGAAGTGAACGGTGCAATGACCGGAGAATGTGTACAGAAATGCAAATTATTACACCCTCCTCCTACTACTGATGGTAGATGCTACGTAAATGTGCTCCGTGCTTTCACCGCAGGAGAGAAAAATAGTAAAGGTGCATTCACGTGGAACTGATATGCGAGGAAAAAAAATCTGCAACAGATAAAACACCAAATTGTGCATTTTTTGCCACAATAAACACATTCCATGGAAACATGCCCTTAAAGGGGTAGTCTCAGGACTAGAGATTAGCAAATTCGATCCCCTTTGAATCAACTGAGTCGAGTTTCTTCAAATTCTCCTCTCCCAGTGAATTCAAACAACTTCCAGTTTGATTCAAGAGGATCACAAAAAACAAAAGTAAATTATATGTCCAGCGCCATTTCACATATTACCGAAGATTGCAGCAGCCAGAGAGCGGGCTCATAACTTCAGAAGCAGCCATGTGGGCCTCCCCTTAATTTCTTGCAGATATCACATCTTATGGCCTAGCGCAGCCAATCAGATGGGACTATAAAAGCAAGTATAAAAGATAGTGGCTGACCAAGTAACATCATTTTAGGACTTTACATCGTAGGGATAGAAGGTCCTAATGCACAGCTCATTCCACATAGGGATAGAAAAATACCTAATATATACTACTGCAGTGCTGAAGCAGATTGAAAATGGGAATGGTAGTTTGAGTATGTGAAAGTTAACAAAAAGATTCAAGTGATAGGAAAGTCCTGCACCTGCAGAGTTATGACACTGTCATTGGGGACGTGCTGCAGCTGCAGAGTCAGTGTGACTGTGAATAGGGAGGTGCTGGACCTGCAGAGTCAGTATGACTGTGAATAAGGAGGTGCTGTAGCTGCAGAGTCAGTGTGACTATAAACAGGGAGGTTCTGGACCTACAGAGTTAGTGTGACTGAGTAGGGAGGTGCTGTAGCTGCAGAGTCAGTGTGATTGTGAGTAGGGAGGTTCTGTAGCTGCAGAGTCAGTGTGAATGTGAATAGAGAGGTGCTATAGCTGTAGAGTCAGTGTGATTGTTAATAGGGAGGTTCGATAGATGCATAGTCAGTGTGACTGTAAATTGATTGATTAATGATATACTGCAGTTACATCACCTGAATAGCAGTGTTTTTTTTATTCGTCCCACTCCACAAACATGAAAGGCAGCACTATACCCCTCTGTCCTAATTTTTTGTTTCCTTAAAGAGTTCAGAAGGAGTTCAATACAGTTGTAGGAGACCTTCAAGTGTTATACATGTATTTTCAGGGACTTGGAGGCTTTGTAGTATTGAGTGAGACTTGCATAAAAAATTTTGGGACAATTTTGCGAATCCAGGAAATTCAAATGTCTAAAGATCTGCTCATTTTTACTCAGGATCATCTCTTCATGAGTGCACAGTTCCCTGGCTCCTGGTTTGTGTAAGGAGCAGTGCACTTCTGATGATTGACAGTTCGGGCAGGCGGCATGGCTGCACTACTGGTCCACACTTCGTACTCTCCGAAGGGAAAACTGAAGCTGGTTTCTAGTTTTTACGTGGACTTTTCAATTCTACTCATTCAAGAAAATGAGAAAAATCCTTTATGGGAGAGAAAACACAAAGCTTGAATGGACATGCTGCAGACTAGAATATGTTTCCACACTTCAAAACTTTCACTATGGATAATATTGCAAACGTGTTTTAGCCGCACATTTCACCCTTTGCATTCTACAAAGAAATCGGCAGCACAATCACCAGCATTACTAACATTACACTGCAGATTATTTTTTTTGCAGCATTTCTTAAAATCTGGTACACAATGCCCCTCTCTCCATTCAGAGCCCTTTGTTTGGGAGGGATTGGCTGCACATGGCCAACAGTTATTTATAGGGTACGTCCAGCCATAGACGCTGCTCCCTCTGCACCCCCACCAATGTTTCAACGTCGCAGAGTTGGTAAAATGATTTTCTCTGATTTTCCAGCCTGAAATAAACAGCAAACTCCGATCTGACGGCAGAAGAGAGGAGAGAAGCCGACTCGCCTGTTTATAGAAAGCGCGACCTCCGCTGCCTTCCTGTTAACACACTGCTGCTTGTGTTTGCCCTGTGGGTCATTTAGAAGCATCCAGCAGCCCTGGCCAAGGTCTGAAATGCACTTGTAAAAGGGTTTTACTGTAAGAAACTAAAGAAAAATGTATTTTTTCCCATTCACTCTGTTCTTGCTTCTCACGTAGAGAAATGGTAGAAATAATATATTCTTTAGGCAAAGATATCAATCGGGCGCCTCTCAGGAACCACTGGACAAAAATCTCTCCTCTGAAAGTCCTTGTCACATTATCAAGAGAGATATAATGTCAGATTGCTGGTAGTTACCACCCAACCTGGATGGGGCCCTTCTGTTTCTCTAGAGGCCCCTTTCAAAGTCTCTACCAACAGTATGTAAGAAGTTACACACTTCACTTATAATTAGAGGGATCTTGTGATTATAGGGGTCCGATCACTGGGACACCACCAATCCTGAGAATAAATGAACCCTAGTGCTGATTTTAAATTGCGTCCACTTCTAAGCTTCCCTGACCCTCATATGTTTGGCTTCAGTACCCTGTGACCCCTTTATTCTCAGGATCAGATTCCTGGGAATCTTTGAAGTTTAAGCCCCGCAGATCGTAAAGTGATTTAAATCCTAGCAGTATGCCATTCCTTTAGACAGTAGATATCTCTTTAAATCAGATCACAAATCAGATTAGTCCTCCCCGGAGGAGCCATTAAAAATGGATGTGAACATTATGAATGCTCCTAAAACTGACATTTGCATATTTCTCACCATTCTTAGAGTACAGTAATTTAGGTTAGACCTGGGCTGAGAGAAAACCCTGCCCCTGAGGTGCATCACCATTTTTTTTATATGCCCTATTCAGTCATGTGAACATCAAAGAGGTGAGAGAGGGGACATAATAGACGAGAGTCACTAAATACGACCACCTACCATTGTGGGAGACAGTCCACAACTATAATCCTGGAATATCAGTCCAACCCTAAGGGCATGGCTACTTAAGACCTTTCTCAATCGTTCCCATTAGTTGTATGGCCCATGGGCACTAAGACAATAGTCTGACTGATGCATCTTGCACTATTTCCGTGTTGAGTAGCAGAGAAGAGTTTGTCAGAAGTAACAATTTGGAAGTTAGCAGAGTCCAATGCTTAAGCAGAGCTGAATTGGTCAAGTGTGTGCACAGTAGTATAAGGACACAGTGAGGATGCTGCAATACCGCAATACTCAGGTGGTGCGCTGCAGCCGCCTGGGCTGCCCTAAAAGGGGGAGGAGAGGTGTATCATCAGAGGTGCATGCTGGGTAAAACATTAATGCCTTCATTTAACGACAGCAAGCAGAAATATTGAAATGGTGAAAATAATGGGACCAAGTATAAAAGAAAGTTGCAAACTCCCCTATATATTGTTTTATTATATATAAGGCTTTACATGGGACGTACGCTATGCAGTCATCAATATTTGTCCTTTTTTTTCCTGGTGATGTTTTTTTTTTGTTGGACGCAGAGAGATTATTCCGGTTAGACCAAGTCCTCTGTAAACGAGCGGCTAATTTTATGCCCTCTTCTTTGCTCGCCAAGCATATTATTAGAGGGATGGAAATAAACCGGGCTGTAAAGTGCTGCGAGATGCAATTTAGGGGTAAAGTAAAGGATATTAATAATCAGAAACACCTTTTCTTGCAGAATCAGCAGGCCGGATAATGAGTAATGAGAGTGGATGGTGTCCAGCAGGACGGGCTGCCGTATGTGGTGCTGGCGCAGATGCCCGGGATTCTGCCGTATCAGTGCCCAGCTGTTTATGTTCTTCATGCAGCACCCCCTCCCTCGCTTCACCAGGTACACGTGAATCTTTTTTGGGGGGGCAGGAGTGACCTCATCTCTATTTAAACAAAAAAAAAGACCAAACATTTTTCTGCTCCACCGGTCTGTTGTCGCCCTCCCCACCCCATCAGCTTCCAATTGTTGAAGGAGCTCAGGGATAATTACCCGCACAATGGCTCCTAATGATCTCGCTGGAGGAAGCGGCTTCTTCCATTCTCCAGTGTTTTTCTATGAGTGCAAAACACAGGCCAGGAATATAGGAAACACTTTGCGGGATAAGTGGGTGGATATTAATGTCAAGTGCGGCCCTCCTTCCTCCAGCCTGGAGTGGGCAGTGCACTTGTCAAGGCTGTTTGCAGGAGATGCTGACAGGTGCTCGTCCCCTCCGCTGTCCCAGCACCTGCATTACAGCCGATGGGATAAATTACACTATAGGGCAGGCTGCCTGCAGACCACAGCTGCCTACTACTCCGCTGCAGACCACGAAGCACGGGTGAAGCAGAGCTGCTTAATCATTGCATGCAAAGTGTCACAACAGGTTGTTTTACATAGGACTGCAGGAAAAAAACCTGTGCTCATCCGTAGTAACTAAAGTATTGCATAAGTCGTTACACCCGTAAATTTAAACGTATTTTATTAGGATTTTATGTGATGCCAACACAAAGTTGCAAGTATTTGTGAAATGTAAAGGAAATGATACAAATATCAATTTGAGCATTGTGAGTTGCATTTGTATTCAGCCCCCCTGGGTCAGTACTTTGTAGGACCACCTTTCTCCAGTCTTTTGGGGTCTGTCTCTACCAGCTTTGCACATCTAGAGGTGACATTTTTGCCCCTTCTTTGCACACTCGCTCTTGATCAGTGAGATTGGATGGAGACGTCTGTGATCAGTAATTTTCACATCTTGTGATAGATTGTCTGGGATTTGGGTCTGGACTGTTTTTGGGCCGTTCACAGACAGCAATATGCTATGATTGAAATCCTCCATTGTTGCTCTGGCAGGATGTTTAGTGTCGTTGTCCTGCTGGAAAGTAAACCTATGTCCCAGTCTCAAGTCTTCTGCAGCCTCTAACAGGTTTTCCTCCAGGATTGGCCAATATTCAGCTCCATCCATCTTCCCATCAACTCCAACCAGCTTCCATGCCCCTGCTGAAGAAAAGCCTCCCCAGATCAGGTTGCTTCCACCACCATGTGTGACGATGGGGATGGTGTTTTCAGGGTGATGTGAAATGTTAGTTTTCCTCCACAAATAGCGTTTTGAATTTACTCCAATAAGTTCTACTTTGATCTCATCTGACCAGAGCACTTTCTTCCACATGCTCATTGTTTCTCCAACATGGCTTTTTTGCAAATTGAAAAAGTAAATTTTTATGGCTTTAAAAAATTTCTTTCTTCTTGCCACTCTTCCATAAAGGGCAGATTTGTGACCATTGGCCTTTTGGCTGCTTTTCTTATTAGTGCTCTTCTTGCTTGGGATGTCAGGGTAGGTGGACGGCCAGGTCTTGGTAGGTTTGCAATTGTTCCATACCAATTCCATTTTTGGATGATGGATTGAACAGCGCTCCATGAGATGTTTAGAGCGTCTGCTATTTTTTATAACCCAACTCTGCTTTACTCTTCTCCACAACTTTATCCCTTGCCTGTCTGGTGTGCTCTTGGTTTTCATGATGTGGTTTGATCCATAATGTTTTCACTCAAATCTTTATGGCCTTCCCAGAACAGCTGTAGTTATATTGAGAAAAAATGACACTCAGTATAATTATTATGTGACTTCTGGAGGCGATTGGTCCCTCATGATTTAGGGGTATCGGACTACAGGGAGCTGAATACAAATGTACCTTACAATTTTCAGATTTATATCTTTAAAACTAGGTATAATTTCCTTTACATTTCACAAATTCTTGCAACTTTGTGTTGGTATCACATAAAATCCCAATAAAATACATTTAAGTTTGTGGGCGTAACCTGGAAAAATGTGGAAACGTTCATGGGGTATGAACACTTCTTTAAGGCACAGTATGTGTAGGTATATGAGATCCTGTGTGTATATGTATGTATGTGTGTGTATATATACAGTATGTGTATGGATGTGTGTATATGTGTGTATCTATTGTGTGTGGACATATGTATGTGTGTGTATATTGTGTGTATGTATATTTATATATATATAGTGTGTATGTATGTATATATATATATATATGTGTGTATGATTGCCTGTGTGTTTCGCAAGACTCCACGTGTGATCAGCTTCACACTCCGCCATCTCCCATATTACGCTCCCTCCACTGCTGAGTGTTTCTGCACGACAGATTAATGAATTTTCGGCATTAGGGGATTACGTTGTGTCCAAATATTTGCAATGCAACTTAATGATGAAAAATGAAACACTCGCAGGAGCGAGGACCATCGACGTGGCTGATTTTAACCCCAACGCGGGATTACACGTCTCCATCATGTACCGCAATCCTCTGCGGAGGGGAGCGGGTTAAACTTTAATGCAAGACACTTAAGTAAACAGACCCTCCAGCCATTACTGCTAATATGAAGATGAGGATATCACGCCGTCTCTGTAAGAGGGGGCTTCAAACAGGTGCAGGGAGAAATTCACCCATTATTTATGCATGATTTGTGAGCATAAATGGGAGAAAAATTATAAACCCAACACTGCAGTGTGCCACAATCTGCCAACACCCGAGCGGGGAGAGGGGGCTCGTACCCGGGTCACTGGGAAAGTTAATTAGAAAGTGGGAGAAAGGAAGACAGAGATGGAGACATCTCACTAACCAGCGAGGGGCCTGATGGATCCTGTCTGACAGCTGGAGGATGAAGGACATTGCAGGTGACGTCCTGTCAGGTAGATGCACTGCGGCTCCTCTGCGGGGGGCGCACTATCCCTGCACAATTCATCACATGTCACTCACTATGTCCTAAGTTTCCCCACACAGTTCGTGGTTTGACTGTCGAACTTCAAACAGACGCAAAGTACAAACTCGCTCCCATATTCCAAACACAGCAGAGCCGAGCTTGTAAAAGTAATGTAATGTATGTGCAGAGACTGCACCAGCAGAATAGTGAGTGCAGCTCTGGAGTATAATACAGAATGTAACTCAGGATCAGTAATGTAATGTATGTACACAGTGACTACACCAGCAGAATAGTGAGTGCAGCTCTGGAGTATAATATAGGATGTAACTCAGGATCAGTAATGTAATGTATGTACACAGTGACTGCACCAGCAGAATAGCTGGATGTAGCTCAGGCTCTATATGAACGTTACATATTATATATTACATTGTTTTGCTCTGCTGTGTCTCGGACTGTAATCTGTCTTCAGCGTGTTACGTGCAGACTCTTCTTTCTGTACTTCTATACATAATCAGTCCATTTAAGCTGAAATTGATCTGTGTCCCCTTCCTCCAAGGTCGGCTTTCGCAGTTCACTTAAGAGTCCAATTTGCGTTGTTTCTTATCAGGCTATAAGTACAGGTTACAGGGAGCCTCTCTCTGCAGCCGCTGCTTCTCCCCGGTAATGGAAAATGTATTCTAATGCTCTTGTGTTATTTTGATGCACGCTGGGGCTCTGGGATCGGAGAGAAGGGCGATGATTTTAGCTGCATCCAAAAAGCTAATTTTTTCCCTCTCGACTTCCTGGCTTTCTGCCCACTTGGCCCTGACAGATAGAAATCAGCCTGCCATCATCAAGAGAACATAGTCAGGCAGGCGCTGCAGACAATGTGCAGCAAGCATTTCATTTGCACCCTCTGAAGGGCCCTTGTAAACCTTGTAAGGGAATTCATACAGCAAGGTTTAAAGGCGCAGGTGCACGGCGGGAACGGACTCTTATTTAGGTTAAATCCCATTTTTAAGTTGCTACTTAGGAATTCTATCTTATGAGAGGGACATTCCCTGGTCCCAGACCCAGACAGCGCGCTCATTTCATTGCACAGTGGTGTAATTCTTCATGTTTCCCCTGGAGGCGCTGCAGGGAAACTGAACACTTGCTTCCAAGTTCCCCCTCAGATTGCAGTTGATCACTGGAGCTATTTTGATTTTGGACCCTTTAAGGAAAGGGGGCCCAGCCATGGTCGGCCAGTCATATTGGGTGGTGAGACCCTGTGCCGGCTCCATTCTTCGGAACAATGCGTGATTTCCTATGTGACCTTTATATGTTTGGAAGCTGGGACGCTATCGAAAATATTAGAGGTCTATGAGCCCAAATAGTCAGGTGCACCTCTACAGGGTCACCTGTACCCCCAAGAAAGTAGCTGGGGGGTATGTGCCCAGTCGCTTCATTAAGTCTATGGTACTCATGCCAAGTACGAACTTGATGTCGCTCCATTCAATCTCCTCCTGGACTGGGGGTCCGGGTGCCTGATTTTGGCATCTGTGAGGTCCCCTTTAAATCTATGTCGATTAAAAGGGCACCATGTTGAGAACTAGTTTTGTTCACTATAGTAAGGACAAGTGAATGTGGGGTAGCGAGTTAGTGGCCACTAATAGGGGGGGGGTTGTGCCCCTTCACGATCTGGACCTTTACTAGCTGGAAGCACATGGAGCCAGTCTGCTGTATAGCACAATGCCACATGTGCACTGAGGGGCACCCAGGATCAGGTGGTGCCATGACGCTGGTCCCCAACATGTTGTACATAAAACTCACATCATGCCCTGTGGATGTCATTGCATGCTGGGAGTTGTAGTGTGCAATGTCCCGAGAACCACCAAACTGAGTTCTTTATTTTAAGCCGTTTTGTAATAAACCATGACTGACCCTTCCAGGATCTTGCGGGTTAATCCGCGGCGGCGGAGCGGTCTGGTGTGGCTGCATTTTGCTTGCACACAGATCATCTGTTCTCAGAATTCTCACCTTATTTATTCAGTATAGTATTGAAAACAAGTTTTACGCTACATTTAGCCCAGCTGGATCCGGCTCACTTACAGTAGGAAAATCACACTTTACCATGCGCCGCGTATCGTCTCCATCCTGAGATGTCTGACGATGGCAGAACAAGAGGATTATAGCGGCCACTTCATACCTAATCCTCTGTACTACAGCTCCTGCTCATATACAGAGGTATGGAGCCTGCTGCTGTAACCTGAGCATCCTCTGCATATAATTATATATGTACAGCTGGTATAACCTGAGCCTCCTCTGCTTATCATTATATGTGTACAGCTGGTATAACCTGGGCATCTCCTGTATATAATTATATATGTACAGCTGGTATAACCTGAGCATCTCCTGTATATAATGATATACTGTATGTACAGCTGGTATAACCTGGGCATCTCCTGTATATAATATACTCTATGTACAGCTGGTATAGCCTGGACATCTCCTGTATATAATTATATATGAACAGCTGGTATAACCTGGGCATCTCCTGTATATATCCTATATACTCGTGTATAAGCCAACCCGAGTATAAGCCGAGACCCCTAATTTTGCCACAAAAACCTGGGAAAACTTATTGACTCATATATAAGCCGAGGGTGGTGCTGCACAAGGGTTAATGGTGGCCCAACAAGATGTTCCATAGATAAATACCTCCCGTATATTGCTGCTGCAATTAAAAAAAAAAAATGACATACTCACCTCTCGTCGCTGGGGGCTATGTGCCGGGGTCCTGAGCAGGGGCGATATTTACCGGTGCCCGTTCCATCGCTGCGCGCCGCTCTGTCTCCCGTGTCTCTGCAGTGACGTTCAGCAGAGGTTGCGCACTGACTACGTCATCGCGCCCTCTGACCTGGGGACAGGTGAATATTGCTCTGCTCCCCGTCCTCCCCCCGCCATACACACCCCCTCCTGGAGCACGGTCTCTGCAGCCCCTGCTTCCACTTTTTCAGCGGTCATGTGGTACCGCTCATTAAAGTCATGAATATGCGCATATTCATGACTTTAATGAGAGGTACCTCGTAACCCTGAACACAGGCGCTGGAGACCTTGGGAACAGGGGCTGCAAGGACCGTGCCTGGAGAGGGTGAGTATGATCTCTGACACCTGCGCTCCCTCTTCCCCCGCTGACCCCCGGTATATGACTCGTGTATAAGCCGAGAGGAGGACTTTCAGCCTTAAAAAATGGGCTGAAGATCTCGGTATATACAGTAATTATATATGTACAGCTGGTATAAGCAGGGCATCTCCTGTATATGATTATACAGTCCCTGACAGAAGTTATGTCGCTTATCCATGTTA
>VIAB01000885.1:50054-63825 GCA_009801035.1 Oophaga pumilio | reverse complement strand
GATACATGATAAGATCCTGTCTGCAGCCACCACTAGGGAGAGCTGCTTGTACACGTAAATACATTATATAATTATAACGGGCTGGGTGGTGGAACCACTGTGCCGAAGCCCAAGGAAGACCTGGAGGGGCATGACTAGGAGCCTCACCCAATCCGACCACGGACACCCAGCAGCTGACGACACCGCAGTCCGTGGAGAAACAAAGGAGGTGATCCAGGTGCTACTCCAGGACTGACCTTGGGTAGATGGCGGCTGACCCCTAGGAGTGGATATCTGGAATGGCCTGGGAGAATGTCCAATAGATGCAGGCAGGTAGAGAAGATGACAGGAACCGCAGGTGCAGACAGAACATTGTGACGGAGAGATAAACACTGGCGGGTACAGTTGGCTTGGCTGCCTTTGATGTGAGCACTTGCAGATGCAGCTGGCTCTGCTGCCATTGAGGTGAGCACTGGCAGGTGCCGCTGGCTCTGCTGCTGGTGAGGTGAGCACTGGCGGGTGCAGCTGGCTCTGCTGCCGTTTGGCAGGTGCAGCTGGCTCTGCTGACGTTGAGGTGAGCACTGGCGGGTGCAGCTGGCTCTGCTGCCGATGAGGTGAGCACTGGCAGGTGCAGCTGGCTCTGCTGCCGTTGAGGTGAGCACTGGCGGGTGCCGAAGACTGAGATGCTAGTACAGGGACCTGAGAACTGACAAGCATGTTAGTGTAAGGAGGTCAAGGGTATTAACCCTTGAAATGTTTTCATTCTTTTACGTGTATTAATGTATGCATTTTATGTACTGTATGATGTCAATCTTTCAGTGTTATGTCTGACTAGTGTTGTATATAGATATAGATAGACAGTGCATCCTTGGGGACAATAGAGGAGGGCACTTGTAGTGTAGTATATTTATATGGGGTAGATATAGCTTTGCGAGGGATCACTAATTGGGGGCATGTTAAAGATCCAGTTAGGAAGTTATAAAATAAGTCAATGCAGTACCTGGGTGGTACTTTAGGTGGGGTCATGGAGCACATCCAGTCCAGTAGGGACAAATGGTTAGGGACTTTTCAGGGAAAGATTTCCTCGTAGCAGAAGTCAGTTGGGGGTGGACCTTGTTAGGGTAAAGACTTCCACGTACCTGGGCCCTGTAGCAGAGACAAGAAGAGTGAAAGGTACCAGCAACCTCAGGGCAGCCGGTAAATGATTCACTGTGGTTACGTTGGTCAAAGTCTGTGGGCTGACGTAGCAGAAGTCCAGTGGAAGATCCACTGTGGGATCGCTCAGCGGAAGTGTGCGTGAGCGTAGTAGCAAGTGGGCCACCAGCGAGTACACGGGCAGGATAACCAGAAGGGGGTGGACGACCCAGTAGATGTGTATTTCTATACTGGATTGAAGTGTCTGCAGGGGAACAGATCGAAGTGCCGTTTTCACCGGGCTCCTCGTCCCGTCAATACTTTGTGGTCCATTCTGGTGTAGTAGAAGAGAAGAAGCGGAGTTATGGAAAATGTATTGCTGGTACCGTATAAAACGTGCTAATGGTGTCTTGGATGTGCTGTTCACAGAGGAAAATAAAGCAGAACTGTTTGACGTTGTACTGGACTCTGATTCTAATTATTCAGTGTACTCTGTAACGGGGGAAGAACAACCCAGGAAAATAGCGGTTACTGGAGTGAAGAATGCAGCTGTTTCCGGTAAGTTCACCCCTCGGCCAACCCTTTACATTAGGAACAAACTCACAACATTGTACAGGCACCTCCATGTTGGAGGCGGTTTAAATAGTAAGAGACCTCCAGTTATTGGCTGGGGACACTTTAGAGGAACGCACGCAGCTCCATTAAGAAAGAGAAAGTGTGCGTGCGCTCTAAGAACAGTGCCTGGAGGCCTGCTAGAAGTCCGTGCACTCCTGGCAGCAGCATACCCGGGAGGGACATGACAGGAGCCTCGGCGGTGAGTATGCTGATGTAGGCAGAGATGCGAGCGCTACAATAATTCTGTTTGTAGCCACCACTAGGGTGAGCTCCATGTATACATAGATACATAAGATCCTGTCTACGGCCACCACTAGGGTATACAGAGATACGTGATAAGATCCTGTCTGCGGCCACCACTAGGGGGAGCTCCATATATACATAATTACATTATATAATTCTGGTTGCAGCCACCACTAGGGGGAGCTCCCTGTGTATTGTTTATAAAGTGAGCAATCTATTTGAGCTCCCTCTAGTAGTAGTTGCAGACATAATTTCTGTTAATGCTTTACCTAGGAAGGAGGTTTGGAGATCTATATCAGGAAAACTAATCTCCAAGCAGTATGAAGATACATTACGTTTTTATTCAGGACAGGGCCTTACAGCCATTTAGACATTACAACATGATATGGTGTAAAGAACAGACATTCACTTTAGGAATCTTATATATAGTCCTTTTTTCTTCAGAAACTTTTAGTTCTTTCCCTCGGGATCGTGTCTTGGTCGCTTCTGTCCCTTATCCCCCAGCGGACCGGAGAACATCTCCTGCTTGTCATGAATTTGCATAAGTTGATTGCAGGTTGGTTAACTGGCGGAGATTCATTCTGCTCCATCACGAGGCGGCCGCATCCTTCTTGTTTTCGCTCACGTCACTTGAAGTGTTTGGCATTTTATGTTGGAGCTGGTAATTCAGCGGCGAGGTGCTGGCATTTACTGCGCGCGCCGCGCTCTCACACAAACTTCCATTAAGAATTAAATCATCTCATTAGGAGAACAGAGAACGCCGGGCTCGGGGAATGCGCAGCCGCCCCGCCACCGTCCTCCAGGGACACGGCAGAGATAAGAATATGTAGGAAAATTTCCCTTTTTGATCCTCCATGTAACTCCCAGCACTACATGCTGATATGACGTCCAGCACACAGAGGACCACCCACCCAGGACTGGTGTTTGCTTCCCTCTCTGCCCCCATTTCTCTAATTCTGCTCCTAATGTATAGGTCCTCACTAGTCAATAGCAAAGATTATGGCTGGGCCCCCTCTTTTTAAAGGGAATCTAACAAGGTTTTTTTTTTTTTATCCCATCTGAGAGCAGCATATTGTAGGGCCAGAGACCCTTATTCCAGCGATGTGTCACTTACTGTTTTCTCTGGTGCAGATCTAGCTGAGCTCTGTATAACCCACCCAAAGCATTGTTTGTCAACTGTGTACACTGTGCGCAGGCAGAAAGCTGCCAATCACTGGTAGGGGCAAAGCTCATTAATATGCTTGACTAGCTGGCAGCAGGTCTCCTGCTGATATAAGTGATTTTATAAAAAAAATTCGGAAACCAGCGCGGTAAGTTACACATCGCTAGAATCAGGGTCTCTGCCTCTACATTTTGCCGCTCTCAAATTAAATGGCAAAACCTGGTGATAGATTCCCTTTAAGCCCCCATCACAGTTGCATGGTCTGCCTCTATGGCACACATGTCAAACTCTGGTCCGCATGGTCAGTATATTTGGCTCCCAATGCCGGGCTGGTCCCACAAGTACATTTGACTCATGACATCCACACTTTCACCATTATATTATTATACTTTATGCAGCACTATGTGGGGCCCATATACTGTATGGAACACTATGTGTGACAATTATACTTTATGCAGCACTATGTGGGGCCATCATACTGTATGGAACACTGTGGGGCCATTATATTGTATGGAGCATTATGTGGGACCATTATGCTTTATGCAGCAGTATGTGGGGCCATTATACTATATGGAACACTGTGGGGCCATTATACTGTATGAAGCACTATGTAGGGCCATTATACTGTATGGAGCACTATGTGGGGCCATTATACTATATGGAGCACTATGTGGGACCATTATACTGTATGGAGCACTATGTGGGGCCATTATACTGTATGAAGCACTATGTATGGCCATTATACTGTATGGAGCACTATGTGGGGCCATTATACTGTTTGGAGCACTATGTGGGACCATTATACTGTATGAAGTACTATATGGGGCCATTACACTGTGTTCCAAATTATTATGCAAATAATATTTTGTCAGATTTTCCCAAATTACCTATATGAATTGCAGTCATTGTAATTTTAGCTATTAGAGTACAATTGAAAGGCTTTTGTACAAACTGCCTATGATAACAGTATATTTTAAAGTAAAACACTCAAACTGCACTCACAATGCATGTTCCAAATTATTCTGCACAGCAGAGTTTTCTACCTTTTCATTTTAATAAAGAACAAAAAAATGGTCATTTGTGATATTATAAGCATTAGCAGGTTCTTACAAACTGAAATCAAACAGTTTTCAATTCAAAACTTTATTCTAGGTAATGTTACATTTGCACATAGGACCCCTTGTTCAAAAGGAGCTTCTGAACTCTTTCCTCCATTGAATTTGTCAGGTTTTGGATGGTTTCTGCTTCAATTGTTTTGTATGAGGACAGAATACCCTCCCAGAGCTGTTGCTTAGATGTGAACTGCCTCCCACCATCATAGACACTCCTTTTGATGATGCTCCAGAGGTTCTCAATGGGGTTGAGGTCAGGGGAGCATGGGGGCCACACCATAAGTTTGTCCCCTTTTATGCCCATAGCAGCCAGAGATGCAGATGTGATATGTGCAGCATGAGACGGTGCATTATCATGCATGAAAATGATCTTGCTGCGGAATGCACGGTTCTTCTTCTTGAACCACGGCAGGAAGTGCTGTTTGAGAAACTCAACATACACTATGGAGTTCATCTTTACCCCTTCAGGGATCCTAAAGGGGCCGACAATCTCTCTCCCCATGATTCCAGCCCAAAACATTACTCCACCTCCTTGTTGGCACCGTAGCCGTGTTTGCATGGGGTGTCCATCAACCAGCCATCCTCCACTCCATCCATCTGGACTCATCGGTGAACAAAACAGTTTTGAAGTCAGTCTTCATGTATTGTTTGGCCCACTGGAGCCGTTTCTGCTTGTGTGCAGTGGATAGAGGAGGTCGACAGGATGGCTTACACACAGCTACAAACCTCTGAAGGACCCTGCATCTTGTTGTTCGGGGGACGTTGGAGGCACCAGCAGCTTCAAAAACTTGTCTGCTGCTATGACAAGGCTTTTTTGCCACTGCTCTTTTAACCTAACATAATTGCCTGTAGGAAAGAGTCCTCAATTTTCCCTTATCAGCACGCACACGTGTGTACTGTGAATCAGCTACATACTTCTTGATTGTGTGATGATCATGATGAAGTGTCTTGGCAATATTGATTGTAGTCATGCCTTGACCTAAACACTCCACAATTTGTTGCTTCTCAGCAGCCGACACATCCTTTTTCTTTCCCATTTTGGCAGAAAATGTAGGCTGCTTAATAATGTGGGACAGCCCTCTTAAGAAGTCTTGCCTTTCATTGGACACACCTGCCAAACTAATTAGCACAGGTGTCTGCAATTGCTTACAGTGATATAAAGAGCCCTGATACACATCACCATCAATGAGTTTAACTGACAAACAAAAAAATTCTTACCTTATCACTCCTAAACAATTTTTGCATAATAATTTGGAACACAGTGTATACTGTATGGAGCACTATGTGGGGTCATTATACTGTATGAAGTACTATATGGGGCCATTATAGTGTATGGAGCACTATGTGTGACCATTGTACTTTATGCAGCACTATGTAGGTCTATTATACTGTATGTGTTTTTCATATAATACCCTGAGGATAGGGAAAATTAAAAGGCACAACACCGCGCAGAATCTAAGCGCAATATTAAAAATATCACAAATAAAAGTGCAAAGCTGATGCACTCACCAGACTTGGGTAGAAGGAACAGCGTATTGACCCTGGGGGGAGAATAACAACCAAGGGCCTGGTTACTCAGTTTGCTGCACGGCTCCTGGTCCACAAGGCGATCCTCAATCGTCTGCAGGTGAAAGTAAAAAGATGCAGAAAACCAGTCTGGTGCCGGCGCGGTGTGCTATAATGGCTTAAAAAAAGTTTTTTATTCTACATATACCAAGTACCAAGTTTTTACTTGGTATATGTAGAATAAAAAACTTTTTTTTAAGCCACTATAACACATGATATAATTTTCGGGAGGGCTGGCACCAGACTTTCACCTGCAGACGATTGAGGATCACCTCGTGGACCAGGAGCCGTGCAGCAGACCGAGTAACCAGGCCCTTGGTTTATGTGTGTAATGTGTATGTGCTCATTTTATATATCTGTGTGCATGTGTTTGTGTATGTGTTTATTTAATATATATGTATGTGCATGTGTGTACTATGTGTATGTGTGTAATGTGTGTGTGCTTATTTAACATGTCCGTATGCATGTATACTATGTGTGTGTAATGTGTATGTGCTCTTTATATTTTTCTGTGAGCATGTGTGTAATGTTTATATGCTTATTTCATATATGCCTGTGTGCATGTGTTTATTGTGTGTATGTGTGTAATGTATATGTGCTTATTTTACATGACTGTGTGCATGTACCGTATGTACTATGTGTATGTGCTTATTTTAGATATGTCTGTGTACAGGTATGTAATGTGTATATGTGTGTAAAGTATTAGCACGTATTTTATATAATGTGTGAATATGTGTGCTTAATGTGTGCATACAAGTAAATGTGCGTTTGTATGAGTGGGTCGGTCATGGCGTTGGGTCTGCAGATGGGCTCTTTGCTGTCAGAGTCCATCCCTGATCCTCGGATATTTGTGATTCCTGGCAGCAGAGGGTGGCTATGTCACTAACTCCTCATACAGCCTACCTATGTCAGTGGCAGCGTAGTCGGAATGTAATATTACCTGCTAATCTTCCCTCTGTTCCTAATATCACAGTAGAGAGATTTGCTTTTGCTCCCTGCGGGTAATGACTAAAGTGTGAGGTTACGCAGGGAAATACAGAATGCTAAACCTCAGAGTAGTGAACGTGGATGCACACCTCCATCAGGTATAATGTCAGCGATGAAAAGAGAGAAGAATTTATCTGCGGGGAAACTATCGAGTGGCTGGTTTTCAAGGTAAAATTACCATGGATACAACCACCGTAGAGATGAAGCGTCTCTTCACATCTGCTGTCAGTGCTATAATAGTTAAGGCTGAGCGGCTTTTTCATTTTATAGACTACTGTGTGGAATTATAGCAGTAATCATGAGAAGGTCTTCATTCACACAATTTTCTGATCACCTGCTGTATGACTTTCCTTCAAATTCTCCTTCAAAACTTCTCTTGTGCTGCAGCTCTTCCGTAGAATGAGCTGCCTCGTGATAGCAAACTATGGTCTCTTGAAGGAACCTACATAGCCCAAAAATGTCTTTTTTCCAACTTTGGCTTCTCTTTAGCAGTCCAAGGCCCCTTGTCACAGTTGTGGAATATGGGTTGTCAGAGTCCGGGGGAAGGCAAGTATTGTGCTGCCTGACCGGTGAACCGTTTAGTCCCTACCACCAGTCCAGTATTGTACCGTAAGTTGAGGAAGATATTGTTGTAATTAAAGTTTGAGCTTACTATTTTTTTTTTTTTTGCTTTCTGTAAACATTTTTTTCAAATTGTAGGTAGTTTTTTTTTTTTGCTTTCGGTTTCTCTTTTTTATAATTTTGTGTTGTTTTTTCATATGTAACAATTGTATTAAACCAACCCTTCCTATAACCCTAAAACTAATTATGTTGCCCTAGCCCTATGTCTAACCTGTCTAACCTTAAAGCAAATTGTATTATTCTAGCCCTATCGCTAACCCTAAAACTAATGCTAGCCTGAGTCTAACCCTAAACCTAGCCCCTCTTCTAACCCTAAACCTAGACTTTATACTGTATTTTGACTACTTGCATACCTGCCCTATATGTATTGTTGATACTTGCATGTGGGATACACTTGTGGATGCCATTACATCTGAGGGATATTTATATATGTAGCCATGTATATTTAAACTTATATGCAGTTATATTTTTTGTATATTTCCAACTTTTTATATGTTTAGGTCTGCTGCATTGCATTGTGCACTTTATTTTTAGCAGCCCATTACTAATATACTGCATTTTGCGTTACATATATGTTGATGGCCATAATCTGTATAACTGAGGTCTAGCTATCCTCATCCTGCAAGCATCTGTTCATTCCCTATATTTGTTGTGATTTGGTCAATTTTTGAGGTTATATTCTGCTTGACTGATTTATAGTCACTATGCCTACTACACCATCAGGTGCATATACATGTGGTTGATTTGTTGCACTATGCACTTTACTTTTTGCAAATAACGATATTTTCGGGTATACGTTTCTATGGTATGCATTTGTTGTATTTATCGAGTTAGTCTGCTACTTCTTACTGCGTGTGGTTCCTAGGTATTGCCTATTTTCCTTGCTATATTGTGTACTACTTGTGTTTATGTTTTAGAATTTTTGTAAAAATAAAAATTATACTATTTATTTCAATTGCTTTTGGTCCATATTTTTTCTTGGTTATTTTTTTAACCCTAAACCTAGCCTCAAATGTAATCCTAACCTAAGTCCAAACCCTAAGCAAGTCCCTAGCACCGACTCTAGCTAGTGTTAGAAAAAATGTTGAATATAAAAGTAGCTCTTGTAATGAATGAAGGCAGAATTGAATCATGTGCACTGCACCCCCATATACTATGGAGCCCTGAGCAGCCTCGCCCTTGGCACACCCCACGCCACACCATCGCCTTCTCATACAGATCATGCTTGTGGTTTCAATCATTTGGTGGAGTTGCATGGTTTACTGTGAAATTACTCTAGTGTTGAGTGCAAATCTGTGCGTTCTCTGTAGACAAATCAGATGGCAAGCTCGACTGGAAGCTTAATGGGCTTAATTAGCGTAAGGTTGTCTTCTGAGGGACATATACTACAAGTTTAAGTGTGATAAGCGGCTTCCCAAGTGTCACATCGTGCTTGAAACCTAATCATGGTGTCTCAGACAGTGTTTTTTATGCTTCATGTCTTCTGTTGAGCAAGGTGCTCGATTATCAGGTTCTCAAAACGACCCAGTTTTCTGTCGATAGAACTTACTAGATGGTCTATATTCATCATAATGTTACTTCTAGATTATAAAATGAAGCTAAAGTCTAAACAAGGGGTGCACAACATTTTTCAGTCCAAGGGTGACAATACCATACTGAACCAATCCCAAATGCCGCAAAAACATTTTTAAAGGGGTAGTTACATGAATACATCAACAAAACCACCAACAGTACTTTAATACATAGCCAGAACCAAATTTTGAGTATTTGAGAAGGATTTGGAGAGTTTCTGCTAAAAAAAAAATCAGTGTGAACACATGCTAACTCAAACTGAGTTTTTTTGCAGCAGAAACTTGCTAACTCCTCCTCATAATCTCAAATATCTAGGTTTTGGCACTTTTTAAGCTTTAACATAGCCATGATACGCGTTATTGATTGCTACATGTCTGCAAGATCAAAACCACTGTCAATACATGAGTGCAGCACCAGAACAATCATCAGTATATGAATACAGCATTAGAACCACAATGATTACATAAATGCAGCACTAGAACTATCATGAGTATATGAATGCAGCCACAGAATCGCCATCAGTACAGGAATTCAGCTTCAAAACCACATCTGTACATGAATGCAGTGACAACCTTGTAAGTACTTGAATGCAGTTTCAGAAACACAGTCAGTACATGAATTCAGCACCAGAACCACCGTCAGTACATAACTGCAGCGCCAGAACCACCGTCAATACATGCTCCCCCACACTGCCCCTCTATAAAATACCCCCACACACACTGCATTTTTCCAAAATATCTCCACTCTGCCCATCTCCCATCTGTATATCCCCCACACTGTCTGTCTCCAAAATATCCCCCACACTGTTCCTCTATATAATATCTCCCCCACTTACTGCCCCTTTCCATATCTCCCCCAAACTGCCACTTTCCAAGTCCCCCCAACCCACTGTCCCTTGCTACACTATGTCCCTTTCACAATCTCCCTAATTACCCCATAATGTCCTCAATAATATCCCAAATTGCCCCATAATGTCTCAAATTGTCCTATAATGTCACAAATTGTCACATTACATTGGCGACTAATCTAAAATAACATGACATTTCATCTTCGGCTCCTCCATGAAGCGCTTACTAGTGTCCACGACTCCACTGCCTGTGCAGCCCCATGACGTCTGCAGCGTGCTGAGCTCATAACGCCACTGCACGTCGGAGCAGGGGCTGACGAGCGCTTTCTCTGCCCCAGTCCTGGCGCCGCAGTGTTCAAATGTATTCGCCTCTGAAAAAGGAGCCATCACCTGTGGTCCGCAAGCCATATGTTGCGAAGGCCTCTTCTAAACTCCTATACCCATGGAGCTGATAAATCATATAAAGTCCTATAACTGTCTTGAAAGGAGGTTAGGAGTTTACTTTTTGGTGGATTTTATCATGGACTGTTCCCAAAACACCATCAATGTACGTCATGATTGGTCACGGTAACAGATGTATTTATAGGAACAGTTACTTACTAGAGTCAATATGCAAATTGCCTCTGCATATTTAATTTCCGAGAAGAGCATTGCATTGCCTATAAACTTCTGTACACTGGCATGTCAGGCATAGCACTCTTATCAGTCAGAAACCATTATAAAAAGGTCCTTTATAACCTATCCAAGCCTATGAGGTTGTACACTCCATGACAGAAGTTATGTCGCTTATCCATGTTATGTAAATAAAAGCTTATAACCTGACGTTAAATTAATCCATTGGTTGTATAAATTATTCTTTTGAAATCTGAAACCCTCCGAAATGTGGTTTAGGTTAAGAAAATAAATTGGCATCGATGCAGAAATATTGATCATTTAATGGACACAGAATGGTCAGATTATGGCAAGACAAAAGTTTTGTCGCCTGGTCATATAATGCACCCAATCCTAGTTGACATCCTCATCTGTGCTCAGTAAATGATCGGTTAATTAGTGGGTGTGTATAAAAAGAAACCCACTTGAACTGCAACTTGAGCTCTGACAACATGCCAAAAAATCCTCCCTGCGACCAAACCCTGGATTATCAAGAGGCTGAAAACCAGATCAACTGCAGAGGTGACTGGCACCTTTAATGTGTCTCAGCGTCAAGTACAAAGAATTAAAAAAATATTTGAAGAGACTGGAGATGGGTTTGACAAGCCCAGGTCCGGCAGACCCCACAAGACAACTGCTCAGGAGGAACGTTTGTTGGTTAGAAAATCCAAAGCAAGCCCCTCTTCCACTGCAGCAGAGCTCCAACAGGCCTGGTCACCTCAAGTCCCTTTGTCAACTAGAACAGTTTGTAGGATTCTGTCTCGAAATGGCCTCCATGGTCGAATCAGTGCCCAGAAGCCAGCACTAAACAAAAGGCAAATAAAAAACCGTGGGCATTTGCAAAGTCTAAAGTGCAAAAAAAAATAAAAAGAAGAAAAGTCCCATAGCCTGCTAAACAGATGGACGCTGAAAAAATGGCAGAAGGTGGATTTCTCTGATGAATCTTTAGTAGAATTACACCACAGCCGCCGCAAATACTACTAGAGCCCTTATAGATCCAAAATACACCCAGAAAACAGTTAAATTTGGTGGTGGAAAGATCATGGTCTGGGGTTAAATTCAGTATGGAGTGTGCAAAACATTTGCAAGGTGGAAGGCAATATCAATAGCCTAAAATATCAAGAAGTATTAGTAGCTACCTCTTATATTCCAAATCATAAAAGGGGTCAAACTCTACAGCAGGATGGTGCTCCATCTCATACATCCATCTCTACAACAAAGTTCCTCAGGCAAAATAGATCAAGGTGCTCAAGGACAGAACAGCCCAGTCACCAGACATGAACATCATTGAGCATGTCTGGGGTAGGATGAAAGAGGAGGCTTGGAAGACAAAACCAAAGAATCTAGAGGAACTGCGGGAGGCATGTAAGACTGCATTCTTTGCTACTCCTGATGACTTCATTAATAAATTGTATGAATCATTGTTGAACCGCATGGATGCAGTCCTTCAAGCTCATGGAAGTCACACAAAATATTAATGACTCTAATATCACCACAACTTCATTCACCAATGTTATGCAACATATATTTGTATTTTAAGTTAATTATTTGTTTGAATATCACATTACTTTCTGTGGGCGACAAAACTTTTGTCTTGCCATAATCTGACCATTCTGTGTCCATTAAATGATCAATATTTCTGCATTGATGCCAATTTATTTTCTTAACCTAAACCACATTTCAGAGAGTTTCAGCTTTCTAAAGAATAATTTATACAACCAATGGATGAATTTAACGTCAGGTTATAAGCTTTTATTTACATAACATGGATAAGCGACATAACTTCTGTCAGGGAGTGTACCTAACAGTGATGGAGGTGACGAGAGAGACCCATCCAAATACTGTCTGTAGTGAATGCCAATCCACAGATAAAGATCAAGCTCGCACAAAATCTTCACTAACCAGTGTATAAAGAGTCTCAACAAAACTGTATCAGTACCAAGAAATTGTCAGCGGTCCATATACCAAAAGATATAATCGGTAAAGGTCCATCAGCGGTGGATCGGTCACCTGCCTAAACTTCTCTCTACTCGCTTAGAGTTCACATCAAGAACATTTTACACAGGACTCTATAGATACTTATTTTTTGAGGATATCTTCACTTTTGTCCTGGTATGTTGTTGTCTCTTATGGTTGTCCTTCTGGGCTTCTTTACCTGCTAGGTGTTATGCTCTCGTTCTTCCGGGTACTGTGATTGCTGGTTACCATACTCTAGGCTAGCCAACAATATGTACTTGCTGTTGTACCTACTAATGAGAACTGGACTTATTGATTCTAGTAGGGTCAAGTAAGACTTGCACTTTTAAGTTCTAGAAGGTTCAAGCCAGCCTTGGACTAGTTGGTTCTAGTAGGGTCAAGCCTGTTGTCGACTTGTCAGTTCTAGTAGAGTCAAGCCAAACATGGATTTGTTGATTCTAGTAGGGTCAATATGGACTTGGACTTGTTGATTCTAGTAAAGTCAAGTCAGACTTGGCCTTGTTCTTTCTAGTAGGATCAAACCAGAATATTGACTTGTTGGTTTTAGTAGGGTCAAGCCATACCTAGACTTTTTGGTTCTAGTAGGGTCAAATCACACATGGACTAGTTAGTTCTAGTAGAGACAAACCTACAACTCTTTTTGAAGACAACAGGGTTCTTGCAAGGCATAAAATTAGATATTTGATAAGTTTGAGTTCTCTTTTCTAAAATCCATATAGATTTCACCGGGGAGGGAACATATCATCCTCACATTGAACATATGGGATTAATTATAACTGAGAGAATGAGTATCGATTTGATATTTATGGGAGATATATTTTCAGAGTCATGGCGAAGTGATGAACATAATGCATTCACTCACACCACCATAAGGCCAGACTAACACCTCCAACTTAATATTGGTCAGATGGATGATGCTGTTTATGCAATGCTTCATCTCTATAGAAAGGTAGAATCGTGATAGGAAGCTTCACAACAATATCTCCCGCCTGGGACCTCCAGAGACAAAGATATCCTGAATATTGGGAATCTTATAATCTTCTAAAGACCTAGCACATCCCACGACCAGCTCCCTGTATGAGCTCACCAAGGAGAGGTATGTATTTAATAAAATCAGAGTTTCTGTTTCTGTCACTGGTCAGTTCTGGAAGACACAGTACTCTGTGACTCTGTCTGTTGCTAGAAGCATTTTCTCTAAGTAGTGCTTCCCTATGCTAAGATCTGAGACTTTTCCTTGACACAGGTTTAGTACTTTTTCTTTTGTTATCCATTTTATTCCATGTGATTGTATATACCGTATTGTTT
>VIAB01000885.1:27654-37766 GCA_009801035.1 Oophaga pumilio | reverse complement strand
TATTTGTGCCATTCTCAAAACTTTTGGCCATGACTGTACAGCAGATAGATCATGTGACCTCTTCAATACTTATTGTATCCAATAAGTGGAGGTCAGGTGACTGCTACTCTGCAACATGAACCTACAATACTGCAGCGTGTGGATACAAAACTACAACTCTCCGCATTCACTAACTACCTCTGTCTTCCAGTCAATTGCACTTCATTCTATGCTTTTTTTTCCCATGAAGTTCTGCTTCTTCTTTACCATAAAGTGGTATGGTTTCTGGTGCAATCTTCTAATTCTTCTAATTGTTAGACTGCAAGGAAATGATTGCATTCCTGTGCGGCATGGAGAGGAAGTCTCCTGTACAGCAGAACAGACATAACTTCTGGTGACAGTTTAACACACATGCACCCAAAAAATGGTAAAAAAAAGGTTAAGTGACTGACCAGAAGCTATAGAAGGTGTTTTCCAGGACTAAGGCATTGATTATTTATTTTTAGGATCAGTTATCAATATCGGATCGATGGGGGTCCAACACCTGCCTTGCCCAACAATCTGCAGATATGAGGTCCTGCCAGAAATTCACAGTCTGTAGAGCCAGAACAGCACAGCTCTATGCACCATGCAGTGGTCATTCTTGGGTATTGCAGCTCAGCTCCTATTAAAGTGAATATGTGAGCTGCAGTCCCGAGAATGACCACTAGGCAGCGCGCGGAGCTGTGCTGCTCTGGTTTTGTACATTGTTTACTTTTCTGGTCCTGTTAATAATTGATTGCTGGAGGGGTCAGTATTTGGTCCCCACTGATCTGATATTGATGATCCCTCCCGAGGAGAGCTCATCATTATCAAGGTCATAGAAAACCCCTTAAAGGCATCTCTGAAGTTGTAGTTTTGAAACTGTTTAGGACCCCCATATTGAGGAGCGCTGCTCTATAGAACCCAGTATGGAGGGAGCGTCAATGGTAGAATGAATAATTCCATCATGTGCATTCAGCTGCTCTTGGTTCTCTCTCACTGGAAGACCCAACACGTGTGCAATACATGGGGTCTATTGATTTCAGTATGAACTGTGTAATACTTGATTTTTGCTGTGGGTGTGCTGTAGGGAAAATCAATACCTGCTGTTCTCTGGACCCACAACAATGAGCTACAAAGAACATTTATCTTTGTAAAGGACACAACACGTACGTGAATTACATGGACAGCCTAACTACCTCAGTAAAAATGGTGTAATGCTTCACTTCTCCTGCGGGAGTGCTGCGCTGGAAGTAAACACTTCCTGTGTTCTCGATGCCTATCATCCAAATCAATAAATAAAAATCTTTTACTGGAAGGCCCATTACATGCTTGAAGTACATGGATAGCCCATTACGTCTAGTAAAATTCTGTTATACTTTATTTCCCCTATTTTAAACAATGGGTTACAAAGAGCATTTCTCTCTCCTTGGAGGATTTAACACATATATACATTATATGGACACCCAATTGACTTTACAAAATAACAGTTTGACAATAAAAATGGTGTAATACTTCATTTCTCCTGCAGGGGCACTGCAGGGAAATAGACTCCTATATATCATCCAAAACCATGGGCTGCAAAGAATGTAATACTTCATTATTCCAATGGGGGCTTTGTATGGGAAATGAGCACCTGCTGTGCTATGGATGACTATATGTTAGCTGAAACAATGTGCTCCAAAGAACATCTCTCTACCTTTGGAGGACTCAGCATGTACAAGCATTACATAGACAACCTATTGGCTTCAGAAAAAAGTTATGTACTATTTCATTTCTACTTTGGGGGCACTGTCTGCAGGGAAATAGACTTCTATCTATCATCCAAAAACAATGGGCTACAAAGTACAATCTGTCTCTGGAGGACTCAACATATACTTACATCACATAGTTAACCCATTGATTTTAGTAGGAACTGTGTAATACTTCATCATTCCAGTGAGGGTGCTGTATGGGAAACAAGCACCTGCTGTGGTCTGGCCCACTATATATTAGCTGAAATAAAGGGCTGCAAAGAACATCTCTCTATCTCTGGAGGACTTAACACATACATGCATTATATGGATAACCTATTGACTTCAGTAAAAATTGTGTAATACTTCATTTCTCCTCTGGGTGCAGTGTAGGGGAAATGATCACTTACAGCAGGGTTTCTCAAACTTTTAGAGCAAGAAATACACTGATGGTGACTCTTCTATGAGATAAATGGGAGTTATGCGACCAATGAGGCTAAACCTTAATGTGATTGATTTCCTTATGTATTTTTTTTTATACAACCCATTAATATCCGATTGGTGAGTGTTGTGATCAGCTGGAGGTGGAGCTATCTGGTTCCCTTCACTATATATTAGGAACAGCGCCATGCGTTTGATTGTGGCTGCCCTCAGTACTGCAACTCAATCTCAAAAGGTAGGAGAACAGATTTTGCATTGGGACCCAGGGGCCCTAAATTACAGCTTTATCCAGGGTCACACATTATGGGTACACTTCTCACTTTCGGCTGGTGCTACATAGATTTTCGTACTATTGTATCAGTTCAGATCTTCATTAATTCCAACAATTAGTTCTCCAAGCCCGGCCCCTTCATTTGCATATGTTAATAACTGAACTTCAGGCCCCATGGGCCGTGGCACAGATGGTTCCTTTGGTTTAGTTGATGCCGCCTGGGATTTTTTTTTTCCAGACCCAGTCACGTGATGACGGCACCTGAAGCTTAATTGAAAAATCCCGGCACTGGGACGAGTATGTAAATAGAAGTTATTAAAATTGTATCGAAGAATAAATGTTGTATTAAAAAAAAGTAAAAGATTATTACTCCTCCTGCTCAGATCAAAGGAGAGGGAACAATGACAGGTTCAGAATATTGTTATTACTGCCGCAACGCTCCAGGAGCAGAGGGAAAAATGAGGGCGAGGCGGGGGAGGGGAGCGTCGGGAGATAGAGGGAGAGAAATGTGAGAATTGGCGGGGAGTTTATTAAAGAGGCATTATGAGAAATGTATAAAAACCCACTGATTACATATTAGATCAAAACTAAGCAGAACATTTGAAATCACTGCAGCACAGAGTATTTTAGGAGAAAATTGAGCTAATCTTGTGGGAAGTCACAGCTTGGGAATGACATGATGGAAGGAGCCAGTTCCTCCAATACTCTCATCAACATAGTATTTTGTAAAAGGGGTGTGCTAATCTTATATGGGGGATCACCTAATTAGTTTTACATGTTGATAAAAGCAGAGTCCTCCAGAAACAAGGAAAGAAGTGAAGTGTGCTGGTCTTAGAAGTCACAGACTGAGAGTCACATCGTGGGAGGAGCAAGGTCTAACAGCAGTGCAGAGTATTTTAGGAGAGGAGGATGATGACCTTATTTACAGCTTCACTGCTCAATACTGCTGTATAATACATTCCATGATGCAGCTTTCAAGTAAGTGTTTTATTTCACATCAGAGCTGGATTCATAGGTACACTGCTCAGTACTATAATCTCCATGTTGCTTTCTATCAAGTATATATCTCTACACATCAATTCACATCTATAGTGTTCAGTTCTGCTGTATAATGTCCTCCATGTTGCAGCTTTCTAGTAGGTGTATTAATTCAAAGCAAAGCTGGATTCACAGCTACACTGCTGAGTACTGCCCTATAACGTCCTCTATGCGATTGCTGTTTCTGAACATGTACGACTCAGAAACAAGAGAGCAGGAATCCTTAATAACTTTGTGTGCATTGTATAGTACATAACATAGAAGCTACTGTCCAGCCTGCAGGGGGAAAACTTGAGAGAAAAGCAGGATGCACGTCAAATAGCGGCCAGAGATAATGTCATCCATCATGTACACACACATCAGATTATTCTGCCGTGATAAAAGTCACTTGAAATGACACGTACTCTGTAGGGAAGAAATTTGTGAAAAGGTTACTCTTTGCGCAAGTTTGGTCAGGTGGACAGTACCAAATTTTGATCCTTCTCCTCGGGTCTATGGCAGCCATTGTTGTGGCTTCTGTTACCAATTGTTTCAATTTACTTTCTTAACTCCTGTTTTTTGCAAAATTCAAATGTCTAACAGTCGCTCTTGGAAACCGACAGCAGTTAAGCTCCTCCCCAGAACAGAAAAGTGACCAATAACATTCCAAGAAAAAACGCTACATTGTATAGATGAACAATTGATACATTGTGTGTTAGAATTTGGCTTCTGTATCTGCTCAGAAATGATTCTCTGACTCATGGAGGGAAAATATAGATCATTTCCGAAGCAGATGTATGAGGCGGATATACATATGCTTATTGCCACCGAGGTGGGACTAGAAGCCACAACAAACAATAAAGATGTCAGCAGACCGGGAGAACTGTGACATCCAGAGATACAAACACATAAAGAGGAGAAGCAGAAAATGAAGGCAAGACGAGCGCTATAGATACAGGGAGAGATAGCGGAAGAGCTGTATATTACCTGACAGCTGATGTGCTGCGATAAGGAGTAGAGACGGAGAGAGAGAAGTGATACTGAGCCAGTAGAGATGGATATATATATACTACGCACTCACTGCCGCTATAGGTGTCGTCAGAGATCACACATTCTGATTAACCAATACCAGATGTCAGGAATACATAAAGTTAGGAATGTCCAAAATTCCAGAAAACTTGATTTAAAAGGACACTCAGGCAAAAAAAGAAACATCGTGTTATGCATGGGGCATGATAAGAAGAGAGAAGCACAATGTGGGATTCTTTGCTCCCCTCCATGAATCACTGGATGGGAGGAGCATGACAAAGGATTCTTCTATGCTCCGCCCCATGAATGAGTGGATGTGAGGAGCATGACACAGGATTCTTTTATGCTACGCCCCATGAATGAGTGGATGTGAGGAGCATGACGTGGGATTCTTCTATGCTCCGCCCCATAAATGACTGGATGGGACATACGATTATACTTTCGTCTGTGGTAGAGCTAGTTTGTATACTCACCGCCCAATGGCCCTCCTGACCCACTGCAGCCTATCGCTGAGCAATCCTCCAGTTGACTGTGAAGTGACTAGACATGATGCCCACTTGAAGTCCTGGAGGGAAATGAAAAAAGAAGAGGAGCAGATGAAAAACTAGATGTAAAGCTGCGGTAGAGGGTATAAAAGTAGTTTTGTTTTTTTTAAACCCCTTTTCGACTCTCAGAATCAAGTAAAATTAGTCAGTCTGTCATTTAGGTGGATTCACATGAAACAAATCACCCAAAAACTGTATCATATGAACCTGCCAAATTTGGGAAAATCTAACCGATCTCGATTAGTTTACGATCGATTTGCTTGTCTTTGTTATCATTAATTACAGTTGTGCTCAAAAGTTTACATACCCTGGCAGAATTTTTGCTTTCTTGGCCTTTTTTCAGAGAATATGAATAATAACACAAAACTTTTTCTCCACTCATGGTTAGTGGTTGGGTGAAGCCATTTATTGTCACTACTGTGTTTTCTCTTTTTAAATCATAATGACAACCCAAAACATCCAAATGACCCTGATCAAAAGTTTACATACCCTGGTGATTTTGGCCTGATAACATGGACAGAAGTTGACACAAGTGGGTTTGACTGGTTACTAAAGGTAACATCTTCACCTGTGACTTGTTTTCTTGTAATCAGTGTGTGTGCATAAAAGCTGAGTTAGTTTCTGGGATCCAGACAGACTCTTGCATCTTTCATCCAGCCACTGACGTTTCTGGATTGTGAGTCATAGGGAAAGCAAAAGAATTGTCAACGGATCTACGAGAAAAGGTAATTTAACTGTATAAAACAGGAAAGGGATACAAAAAGATATCCAAGGAATTGATAATGCCAGTCAGAAGCATTTAAACTGTGATTAACAAATGGAAAATCAGAGGCTCTGTAAAAATAAAACCACGGTCAGGTAGACCAACAAAAATTTAATCCATAACTGCCAGGAAAATTGTTTGGGATGCAATGAAAAACCCACAAATAACATCAGCTGAAATACTGGACTCTGAAAACTAGCAGTGTGGCTGTATTAAGATGCACAATAAGAAAGTACTTGAAGAAAAGGCTGCATGGTTGAGTCGTCAGAAGAAAGCCATTACTGCGCAAATGCCGCAAAGTATCTCTCCTACAATATGCAAAACAGCACGGAGACAAGCCTCCAAACTTCTGGAACAAGGTAATTTGGAGTGATGAGACCAAAATTGAAATTTTTGGCCACAAACATAAACGTTACATTTGGAGAGAGGTCAACATGGCCTATGATGAAAGGAACACCATTCCTACTGTAAAGCACAGAGGTGGATCGCTGATGTTTTGGGGATGTGTGAGCTACAAAGGCACAGGAAAGTTCCTCAAAGATGAAGGAAAGATGAATGCAGCACGTTATCAGCAAATACTGGAGGCAAATTTGCACTCATCAGCCCGGAAGCTGCGCATGAGACGTACTTGGACGTTCCAACATGACAAAGATCCAAAACACAAGGCTAAGTCGACCTGCCAATGGCTACAGCAGAACAAAGTGAAGGTTCTGGAGTGGCCATTTTTGCCAAGATGAATGGGCAGCTTTACCATCTGAGAAAATAAAGAACCTCATCCACAACTACTTTCGCAAGGAGCCTAAGTGACCCCCAAAGATCTGTGGAGTCCCAGGTGAGTGAGACAGTGTTGGAAATTGAAAACTGCACCTATGAATAAGTTTTTCAGTTTGTTGGAGTTCTCCTTTAACACATTATTACTGCATCTGGGGATGACAGGAGGAACAATGAAGGATTCCAGAATTGTATCTAACTACATGAGAACGACAAAAATAACCAAGTAAGCGTCTACATGTGACCCGCAAATTTATAGTATCACCATCAATCAGACTTTTCCTCCTCAGTTACATAGGAGCGGTTCTGTAAGGAGGGGGTTAACAGCGGCAAGTTCGTCCTGCTTGACCTGGAAATTCCTGATAGGTAATGACGGCCTTTTCTGGCCCTGGACTTTGTTATCTCGATATAAATCTGGAGCGCAGCAATTCAGCTTCATTTCGAGCTGAAACAAGTGCAAAGTCCGAGACGTAACCGCTCAACAAATTACAGTAATCAAAATTAAGTACACCGATGCTTCATCCTCCGACGCTGAGCTCCGGCCTGCGGCCTCCGCTACAAACAGGCTGGGTATGCAGCCACAAAAACATCACAGTTAAATCAGCCTCAAAATAAGAACAACTTTTACAATAATAAATATGAGATCGACGTAAAAAGTCCTGCAGTCAACAAAAAAATGTACAAAAATGATGACGATGAGGGCTGCGACCTGTGCTTGATGGTACTGCAGATGGCTGGTGACAGTGATTGTGCTTCTGCTGTTGGTAACAGGGTTTTTTCTTTTAAGGCCCCGTCTCACCTAGCGAGATCGCTGCTAAACAGCAGCTCAGCAGCGATCATCGTTGTTGGGATCGCTGGTGTGTCGCTATGTGAGACGGGCCCTAACTCTACCCTATCTATTGCCAGTTTTTATTGTACTATAAGTTTTGGACACTTTAATTATCTTTTGACAACCTTTTCATCCCTAAATATTCAACACTTGACAAAAAGGATGGAATAACAAGTCCTAGGTAGGTAGAAGCATGTACAGAAAGTGAATTGTGACACCCGTATAGGTGCGGCATGTATGGTTGTCAAATTGAACTGGTAAAACAGGTGCGCGAAAACAGACATGAACTGTAAAATGTCTACATACAGTACAGACCAAAAGTTTGGACACACCTTCTCATTCAACGATTTTTCTGTATTTTCATGACTGAAAATTGTAGAATCACACTGAAGGCATCAAAACTATGAATTAACACATGTGGAATTATACATTACACTTTACAAAAAAGTGTGAAACAACTGAAAATATGTCTTATATTCTAGGTTCTTCAAAGTAGCCACCTTTTGCTTTGATTACTTTTTTGCACACAGAAAAGGTGAACGGATGGACTCTACATGCTGGTTTCCACCGTGAAGCATGGAGGAGGTGGTGTGATGGTGTGGGGGGGCTTTGCTGGTGACACTGTTGGGGATTTATTCAGAATTGAAGGCATAGTGAACCAGCATGGCTACCACAGCATCTTGCAGCGGCATGCTATTCCATCCGGTTTGCGTTTAGTTGGACCATCATTTATTTTTCAACAGGGCAATGACCCCAAACACCTCCAGGCTGTGTAAGGGCTATTTGACCAAGAAGGAGAGTGTTGGGGTGCTACGCCAGATGACCTGGCCTCCACAGTCACCAGACCTGAACTCAATCGAGATGGTTTAGGGTGAGCTGGACCGCTCACCGCTTCAATTTTGAATAATCCCCAACAGTCTCACCAACAAAGCACCCCCACACCATCACACCACCTCCTCCATGCTTCACGGTGGGAACTAGGCATGTAGAGTCCATCCATTCACCTTTTCTGCGTGCAAAGCAGTAATCAAAGCAAAAGGTGAAGAACCTAGAATATAAGACATATTTTCAGTTGTTTCACACTTTTTTGTAAAGTGTAATGTATAATTCCACATGTGTTAATTCATAGTTTTGATGCCTTCAGTGTGATTCTACAATTTTCATAATCATGAAAATGCAGAAGAATCTTTGAATGAGAAGGTGTGTCCAAACTTTTGGTCTGTACTGTATATAAAAAAAAAATGTTTGATTTTACAAAATGTAACCAACTTCCCAAAAATGTCGTGATAGGAATTGCTAGGTAGATGCATGACCAAAAAGTCAGCGTGTAAGTGTACTTTGTAAAGTATATGGTCGCAATTAAATGTTGAGATTTGGCTGAATTTTCATTTGTATTTTAAAAATAACAATTATTACTCCCCTTCACAAGATGGATTGCACAAGAAATGCAAATACTCGGAACAGCTGTGACAGGCAATCAAAACGTCTCTGACTGACGCTGATTTCATTTTTTTTTTCTAAAAAAAAGTATTGCGCTGCCTTGCTGCTGTTTTACATGCATTAATAATGAAGAAAAAAAATGTAACAGTAATTCTGATTCAGTAGGACAGATACCAGCTCCACCATAATACTGATTGGTCACACTCTCCTATCCTATATATTGAATTTCTGTATTATTCCTAAACTAATACACTCATCATCTTCACTGCATCAGTTGTACGGCACATATCTGTCTAGATCATTCCAATGTATTAAGGTTTTTTCCTCCTATCTCTATTGCTGAGCTGTGGTGTCTTCTCACTATTTGAATTCACCCTATATTAGCGGCTGCATTCCATGCCTTAGATTTTATAGGGGCCATTATAGTCCCTCATGATTGGCGGTGCTCTATCATGTGATGTGATATTCACAAAGTCTCATGGCGAAACCCACGTGATCACATCAGCCTTCTGGGACTGATGCAATATTCTGCAATATCTAACACGGAAAAGGGCATTTTTTGGCGATTCAAATTGAATCGCAAATTATTCAAAATTGACAGGACCTTCGAATTTCCTAGAATTTAACACAAATTCAATCCCCATCAAATCAATTCCATCATCTCTAGTCCCCAGGACATGAAAGCAGAAAATGGACTAGAAGCCTTGTCTTATCATTAAGTAGAAGAAAAACTATAAAAATGGAGAGCGGTGTTCTCTACTTGTTACCAAGGGCTGATCTCTTATAAGTTCTGCTGATGGGTCAGTTTTCGATGAAGACTATATTTGTGGACTTGATGCCTTCCTTTGTCTTCTCATGTTCTGCTAGGATCATAAGGCTAATCACCCTTGATAAAGCTTGAAAAGAGACAATACAATTTACTCGAGATTTCTTGTTTCCAATCAGAGCAGCGCTCCCCTCATGGCAACATATTCCAAGCAAATTAGCCTTTAATGGTGGCAAGAATACGCATAAAAGATCAAAGGACGGAGCATTATTTTGCCTTTCTCCAGGGAGGAATCATCCACTCTCCAGGACACAAGCGGGTTATTAAGCTGGTACCTTAGTAATAGACATGTACAATGTGCATTGTGTGATCCCCGCAGCCTGCTAAACAGTGTCCCAAATGTAGTAGTATGATGGATTGTCCACCTATGAATGTCACATAAAATCACTTTATAAATACTGTATCTGATCCTGAGTTACATCCTACATTATACTCCAGAGCTGCACT
>VIAB01000885.1:10322-20702 GCA_009801035.1 Oophaga pumilio | reverse complement strand
TTCTCTGGTGGGCCCAAGGTGTTCCAGTCCGACGCTGCTCCCATGTGTTGAACTTCCTAGGCCTATATAAGGCCTCCCAAGACATACACCTGAGTCTTGATATTAAGACTTTCTAGTAAAAATTTTAGTTTGTGCACAGTTTCTGTCTACAGTCTCCAGGGCATCTTTTGCTGTCTGTGGTTTTGAGTCCCTGAGTTACCTGTCCGAGGCTTTCAGTACCACTGCTAACTGTCTACGGTCTCCAGGATGTCTCCTGTCTGCCTGTGGCTTCCATGTCACTCATGTTTTCTAGTTACTCTGGAGTTCTGTCTGGTACCTGTCTGTGGTCTTCTGTACTTCACCTGTCTGCCTTCAACTTCCAGTAACTAAGCTTCCTGTCTGCGGTCTCCAGGACGTCTAGTGTCTGAGGCTGCCAATAACTCTCCTACCTGTTTCACATGTGTAACACCCGCCTGCTGCACCAATGTCCAAGTGCCCAACTGGACTTTGGGCTTCAAGAACCCACCATACCTAGTGAGCCCCTAACAACAATAAGATTAACGACAGATGACATTGGAGGATAGAAGGTCCTGGCATGTCTGATTTTGGACTGCAGATCCTTTTGTTTTCCGAGAGGTAAGGAGTCTGACAGCAGCTTTCTCACAGAAACCATAGGATGTAAGCTGAGTGCTCCTGTGTATGTGGAAGTCGGAAAAGATAGCTGTAGGAGGAACAATCAGCTTCATATTGCATACAGGGGTTCATGAGATTTGTAACAATGTGTCTTTTAGACTCAGCAAAAAATCATGTGCAAAAGAAATGACCACATTACATAATAAGGTCATTGATCCCTGTAAAATCAGCACACTCTTCTCCTGCTGCTGCAATGATATGGATATTGTTGGCTACAAGGTGTATTGTTTCCAACACTGTCAAAACTTCTATTTATGTAATGATCTGATTGGCTACAGAGTGTTCTATTCCCGCCCACTTCAACTAAAGGTACTGCCACACTACACAATCCCGCTAGCGATCTCGTTAGCGTCGCATACTAATGAGATCGCTAGCGGGATTGTTTCTATATCGCTAGTGTCGGCCACATTTAGCGATATCGTTAAGGACGCTATCGCGGTTAGCGATCTCCTTAACGACTTTAGCGGTACTTTTGTACCGCTAAATCGCTAAAAAAAGGTGCCACACTCAGCGATATAGCGATACCAGCGGGACGCCGACGATAAAAATAGGGTCCGGAACGATCGCTGTGATGAACGAGATCACAGCAGGGGCCACGTCGCTGGTAGATGCCGCACACAACAACATCGCTAACGGGATCGCTAAATAGTGACGTTTTTTAGCGATCCCGTTAGCGATGTTGTTTAGTGTGGCATACCCTTAAGATTTGCAACAATGTATCAACTCTGCTTTCTCAGCACAAACCCTTGCGAATATTCAGCCAGGTGACTAGTAGCTCCATGGCAATAACAATTCCATTATTTCTTGTTCCTGTATATATTTTGTCTTTAGTATACGCTTCTCATCAGAGTGACTGCAATATATTAGTGTGGATTTGTAGCATATTTATGATATATGAATACTCTGATTCCCCAAAGGAGCAGTAAAAATGTTACCGAGGCTGCTACCCCACAAACCCATTCAGCTACAGCCAAGCAACAATGGCTTTCTAGGGATCTGCTGATGTATGTACATATTTGCCAATATTTTACTCCAAGTAAAAAATGAAAGGGATCGTCCATCTGAGCGCGGGTATTAGAAACCAAACACAGTCATTAATTCAAAGGTGCCCTGCAGGGGAAAGAGGGCGGGAGGGGCAAGGCTCAGTGCCCATGTAACAAATGGGTTTCAGATCAATCATAAACTCCTTTATTCCTCAGTCATTGTCGGATAAGCACATCTGAAAAATGCTCAAATGAACCCGACGCCGAGCTTGGAGCGCTGCAGCCGGAATTGGATGGTTGAGAGGGGAGATTAAAAGGTCGCTGACTAATCTGTGATTGACAGCCTTGTCAATAATAGTCAGGAGCGACACTTCTGCTGCAGTCACATATTGATCTCATATAATAAATGAATTAGTAATGATGTTACATTCTTGTACATAGGGGCAGTATTATAGTAGTTATATTCTTGTACATAGGAGCAGTATTATAGTAGTTATATTCTTGTATATAGGAGCAGTATTATAGTAGTTATATTCTTGTACATAGGAGGCAGTATTATAGTAGTTATATTCTTGTACAGTGGAGCAGTATTATAGTAGTTATATTATTGTACATAGGGGCAGTGGTATTATATTTTTTTATGAAAAAATGTCTTGCTGATTTATTATGCTGTTTAGTTCTGTTTTTTGCATCCTTGATATCAATATTGATTGGAGTTTCTCTCTTAGTGATGTCTTTGGTGGGCAATAAAATATAAGGAGACCCTTTTCTTATCTGATTCCAGAGATGAGTCCTCGGTGTCTGGACCTTACAACCTCTCATCTCTGTTCTATTGATTTAGATTTTCTGTGTCATTATTTCCTGGCTATAGCGTCTCTGTTGTGTCGCTCAGTGCGGTATACAGGGTCTTTTCTCTTCGAGGACCCATGTGAGCCTGACCTTTTATCTCTTAGACTTGTCTCACTTCAGTTTTTTCTATGCACTCCTCCAGATCTGCTTGTTCCAGTGTATGGAGTGGAATTTGTTTTGTTGCAAATCTGCTGGGAAAGAAGATGTTGTAGAAAGATGGAACTTGGCCTTCAAACTAATTGTTTCTCTCTCCCTATTGTGCATTATGGACCATGAATTACTTTAAGCCTTGGAGAAGATTTCCCCTTAAACAGAAGTGAACCATATACTTTATTTCCACACCTTTTTCGTGGATCTGAATGCCTTTAATATGTTTGTCAAGATCTTATATATAGGATATTTATGTTTTATTCAATTGGAATGCTCAAAGCAGCACAAAGTCTTTCAGAAGTGAAATAGGCTAATAACAGGTATAACTTAAAGTTTCTTGGCCCCAAAGCACTATCTGTAGCACCAAACATATGCCATTTACACTAGTGGGAGGAGCAGAGTCTCTCAGCAGCACAGATGATTTCAGGAGAAGAGTCTACTGTTCTTATGAAGAGAAATGACCTATTTATGTGACACATGTCCCAGGATAGGAGGTTTTGTAATGTAAAAAGAGAAATAGCTACAAGTAACATGTCACAGATATGACGAGGAAAGAGCAGAATATCCCTGCAGCACAGAGGATTTCAGGGTAGAAGTCTTCAGATCTAGTGGGGGCCAAGGACTCTTCTATCTGTGTTGCATGTGACATCATGTAAGGAGAGAAATTATTACAAGTTAGAGTTCACATATGAGATGTGAAAGGATCTGGATATCACAGCAGCACAGAGGATGTCAGTACAGGAATTTGCAGATCATGTGAGGAGCGATAACTTCTCTATTCATGTGCCACATGTGATATGACTCATCACTAGAGGAGAAAAATAGCCACAAGTGAAAAGTCAAACAAGAGATGAGGAACAAGCAGAATGCCTCAGCACTTCAGCAGCACAAAGTATTTATGTAGAGGAGTGTGCTGATTTTGCTTTAAAAGCAGTGTAACCTAGTTCAAAGCTCAGCTATTAGAGTGCTTGACTGCTGCTGCTTGTATGCTAAGAGTTGACTCCCAGAGTGATAGCCTGTAGTGTAAATCACGGTGTCTGTATTCAACCAGCAGGTGGAGTTGCCCTTTAATTTTGGAAAGTAAACAGTGAAACATTTTTCATGCACTTTTTACTCCAAAGAAAGTAAAACCTGCAGATAAACATAAAACCCGGCACCATGTGGATTTCAATATAGTCTGTGCTTCAGTTATCGAGCGCAGACAGGGAGCGGCGGCCGGGGCTGGAATGCATTTTGTTAAAGCTCCTCTTCTGCCTCCTCTGATTTATGCAAATCCCCCCGCACTCTGCAGAATTACAGATTTAAAAATAAATTGTCGACTTCCTGGCTTCACCTTCTCTGTACAGATATATATATTGTTGGGTTTATATATTTATTCTTTATTACGCCATGAAATCGGCCGTGGCGACTGCGCGGGATGTGAATTTACAGGAGGATTTTAATCTCGATTCTTTGAGTCGCCGGCCAGAGACTTTAATCGTATGAGCTTTGTCATGCTGTCGTTGACTTTAACTCCATGTAGATGGAGCCCAGACACAAGTATAGAAAACCACAAGATTATTAAAGATGATATAAGATGGTGACTGATTTAAAGGAGAAGGATCATGAGGTCAGGGCAGTTACAGAATAGGAATCTGGATAATGGGATAGTGTATGGCCAAGTGGGCGATTGTTTTCTCTAAAGTATTCCTCGACGTGCCAATAAGAAAGATAGAAGGATTCAGCTCCGCCTCCTTGACTCCTTGTAGTGAAGACTCCTACCATTCCTTTAAGAAATAGATCATGTGGTATCTTAAGCATTCTGCATTATGGTTGGGAAACACATTTTACTCAAAGAATGGAGAAGAGACCTATTAAAAAGTGGATGAACGAAAAAAATAATGCAGCAGTAACACGATGAAGAGGAAACCACAAGATCAGCAGAGGACACAGCTGCCCAAATGGACAACCCCTTTAACACCCGCAAGAAGGCGTGAACTGTGCTATAGGAAAATCTTTGGAAAAGTCCTAGATTGGTAGCTGTCAAAAAGTAATGTGGTCGTAGTCAAGGGTTATCACCAGTAGTAAAACCAGGAAAGGGAATAAACCCTAATCACCAGGGAAGACACTGGAGGCTGATTACTCTTCGATATGTCCAGATTTGGGGTACTTCTAGGGAATGCAATGCTGGATAATAGCTGAGACCACCTGCTGAGTTATGGTCTTGAAACTGAGGAAAGTGAGTAAGAAGAAGATTGTAAGTCACATGTGGTCACGTGCTGCTGGCCAAGGGGACCATCATGGACTTTGGGAACATTATACTGTGAGAGATTATCTTCATATCGATGAACAATATGTTCTAGACTAAAAAAAAATCATGGTCTTGAGGAGCATTTCAGTCTTGAGGAACATCTGTTGTGAATGTGTTAGAAATTAATTCTGAGCATAAGCTCCCTCTGGTGGTTACAAACAGTACTGAACCATTCAATGAGGATTGGCAATCAGGAGTTACAGACTGGTCTTATATAAGGGAGGTTCCCTCCCATCATGGTTGCCGGTGATCAATTGTTCTTGTCTCAACTGTGGTTCCTGGTTCACTTGGAAGCTTGCTGAGTCTTGCCTGCATCTTCTGCTATCAGATAAGATATTTTCTGCTTTTATTTTTGTGCTTGCTTTTTGCATTGTTCCCTGCACTTCTGTGGAGGTCAGCCAGGTCCCCTCCAGGGGCTTGTGCTCCTCTCAGTTTGTCTGAGCCACTGTTGTTTGTTCATTTGCCTTTTCCAGTTTTTTCAGTGGCTGCGGCTTAGTTTTATGACACCAGAGAACTAATTTAGGTGGTAGAGGTCGTGTGATCTCAGGTGTTTTTGCAATTAGTAGAGTTGGTATTTTTTAGGGTTTTTTTGGATTGCAGTAAGTGTCCTTCCTATCCTTTTCTGTCCAGGTAGTTTGGGCCCCAACGTTTGCTCATACTATTTTCTGTCTGTGTCTGTATTTCCTCTTGTCTAACCGCCATTACATGTTTGGGGGCTTCCTATGTTCTTTGGGGATCTGCTCTGGGGCAGATAGCTTTCCTCTTTCTATCTTTAGGTGTAGTTAACCTCTCAGGCTGTGACGAGGCGTCTAGGACCAACGTAGGAATGCTCCACGGCTGCCTTTAGTTGTGGTTAGTCAGGGTACTGCAATCCAGTAGATTCCAACCTCTCTGGTGTATTGCCGTTTTTGCCTGCTCTCCTCAGCTACCAAATCATAACAAACATCTTGTCCTTGGGAAACAGTAGTCATGAGGAACATCATGGTCTTTTGGAAAAATTGTAGCCTTGAAGAACATCATTGTGTGGAGAAACATCATAATATACAAGGACATTGTGGTCTAGAAGATCCTCATTATCTTGTGGAACATTGAGTTTGGGAGAAATAACATGGCCTTTTGGAACATTATGGCCTTGAGGAATATTGTAGTCTAAAAGAGCATTGCAATCATGAGAAACATCATTGTCTTGTAGAACATTGTGGTCTAGAAGTATCGTAGTTGTAAGGAACATCATAGTCTTAGAGAACACTGAAGTATTGTGGAACATTGTAGTTTTTTAGAACATTGCAGTTGGGAGGAATAGCATGACCTTTTGGAACTTTATGGCCTTGAGGAAAACTGTGGTCTAAAAGAGCATCAAAATTGTAAGGAACATCAGTGTCTCGTAGAATATCAGTCTTGAGGAATATTATGGTCTGGAGAAGCATAGTAGTTGTTAGGAACGTCATTGTCTTGAAGAATATAAGTCGTGAGGAACATTATAGTCTGGAGAAGCATTGTAGTTGTAAGGAGTATTATTGTGTTGTATAATATAAGTCTTGAGGAACATTGTGGTGTGGAGAAACTTAGTAGTTGTAATTGACATCACTATGTTGCAGAATATTGTAGCTGTGAAGAGCATCATCATCTTTTCAAACCTCATGGTCTAGAGGAACATTATGGTCCTGAAGAGCTTATGGTTTTGAGATCTTAGTGAAAGATAGAATTTTATTCAGGGTCAACAAAGAACCTTTTGAAATTTTTATCATTATTTCTTTTCAGATGACAACCAATGAATGACCTGTAGAGAAGCTAATTGGAGGCCAGCATTTCAGTGACAGCCAGCAGCCAGCTCAGAAATCCATAAAAAATTCCCTACTGCAGTCAGCAGATGTTGGAGGACCCAGCCGACACCAACTAATTCATGTTTTCTCATGACCTGATGTAAATCTATTCTAAGTCCACAATCGGCAGATTTTTACACATATATTAGCCTAACGAATCCTCAGGAGCCTGAACGCATCACTTGGCCGAGTACCAGTCGGATTATTAGATCTTCCTATTAAAGTGGAACTTTGTACTAAACAAACAAGAGAAATGCTGATATAAACCACTGGAGATGTTCAGCGGTCACCGCCCAAAAGCATCACTGAGCGCAAGCAGCATTGAAACAAATGAAATACGTTTTTGTTTTTTTTTTATGATAAAACCGAATATAATCATAATCTACATTGTTTTCCCTTTAATGACTATTGTCCAGATAGTAAAAATTAACTATTATCTATCTACCTGTCCTTCGTTAAAGCAAGTAAAGACCTGTCAATCAAACTGAGCTAAGAGGGGAGAAGTCAGGAGGAGCTGCCAGCAGACTTCTCACTGTGTGCAATGAAAACAAAAAACTGAGAGCACTGCTAATAAATAGCGTATGTGATCACCAACCACATGCTAAAAAAGTAGGGGATGCTCAAAACCGAAGAAAGTAGCATGTAAAGGGGTAAGGATCACCAGAAATAGTTTTAACAAACAACAATAAAGATTTTATCAAGACAATTTGGTGAGACAAGCAGCAGACAGTTTAAAAACAATTAAAAAAACATTGTTTTACAAATAGACAGCAGCATGGAGGGCCTTGTAAGTGACCCCCACACAAGAAAAAACCAACCTCCACTTTGTGCATCGGGAGTGTGTTATAATAAACACACTAAACAGCTAATAGTAGTGGCAAGAGCTAAAAGAGCTCAATAAAGTAAATCCTATACACTTACAGGTTATAACAGAAATAAGGATACAATACAATCATGGTATCAAAATCAAATAAAAATCAACAGGAAAAAGCCTAGATCCCTCCCCCCCTAAAAAAATATATATATATAATTGTGACCCCCTCAATTGCATCATGTACTGTGTTTTATGCATTGATATTGGAGGGACTAGTGATGTCCATAGTTGTTGGGTTCTCATCAATCTGCCCAATCAGTAGGTTATGATATTGTACAGCGCCTCCAGGTAAGGCAGTCTGCTTGTTGGTCACATCCAGTGTAAGCCCCATGGGAACCTAGTGTTGCCGCCGGCGAGGTCTGCACTGCTCCATCATGTTGACCAGCGGCTGTTGCATGGAGGAGCAATGAGAAGTAGATAAAAGACAAGGTTTGACCCCAGTAGGGCAGATTTCGGATGGTCCCAGACTGATGGGTGCCTATTGGAGCTGCAGTTCACCTCTGAGTCCTCGCCACCAGGGACATGGGAGCAGAGGAGGATTGGAGGCGGTTTGCATGCTGAGCTTTGGGCAGGGTCAGACCGGCCACTAGAGAACCAGAGAGCCCTCCGGTGGGCACAAATTTTAACAATGAGTTACAAATATCCATCTTTGTATAAATGGACGGCTGAGAAACACTAGCCTTTCTTTGGGCAGGAGACCTGGAGGAGAGAAATGGGACCATAGTAAGGATTTGTGGAGATCCATCTTAAGTGAACACTGGAAATGGCTTCTCCTTTGACATTTCTGCCAACAGTCCTGAACTTCTGAGACTGTCCTGAATTGTCAGATGCAAAGAGTTGGAGTTTATCCAAAAATGGGTGGTCCTGTATGGTTTGGGGGAATTTCCCATGGACAGTGTCAGCGGAAATTGGAACCGAAATTAAATTTGGTAAGTTTGCCCCAAGTAAGGCCTGGTCGTACCGTACCCAACCAGGAACCATGGAGAATAATCCATCCGCACTACACGCCATCTCCAGCACTGAGCCAGGAGAGGAAGGTTTAACAAAATGTCCTGGAACTTCCCGGAAAAGGAGACAACTCCTGGACCCCAGGAGAAGAGTTGGTAATTCTCTTAGGGGTCCTGCTTGGTGTTTGTCATCGACTTCTATACGTGGGGTCTTTGTGCCTCCCTCGGATCCTGTGCATGGTGCGAGGGCCTCTGTATTCTCTATATTAATTTGCTGGCATTGGAATGAGAGGCCAGTGACCACCGCACCATATGCTAATCACTGCAGCAGTGCCCGGGTGGAGAGGCCGCGGCTGTTCCAGCACTTGCAGCTTGCAGAAGGAATTGATTGTGTGCGCTCGCCTTCTCTGTGATGTAATGAACCCGCTGGAGACTTTACCTGAGGGCTGCTAACGGGGAGAAAATAATTCCTCATCTGCAGAATAAACATTTTATGGGCACGAGAGAATAATCCTCTCAGTAGGACACATCCGTGCATCATCCATATTATCACTGCCGCTAACACAGCGTGCCACGACCTCGGCTCAGACCTAACCAGCCCAGGAATGGTGGGGGGAGACCTTTACCTGTAAACTGAAATCCGTGTAGATAATAACAGACCTGTAATAAAACGCAGGAACTTCACCTTCACTAAGAAGATCAGAACCTCAATAATTATGTCGCTCGTATGCCCAAGAGGGAGAAAGATTAGAGGGGAACTCCATATTTGCTGGTCTGTTCCATCAGCTTCATCCTGTATATTCGTGGCCAGGAGGCTTCTTGAACATTCCCCAGAAGAGGGGCTACTGGTCACAAGTTGGAGCGGATATTAGCAACAGGAGAAACTAAATTAGTCTCTGCAGATCTGCCAATATTCCTGGATTTGTCAGGACTATTCAAAAATTTTAATGCAAAAATGGAAAATTTGGGCAAAAACGGGTAAAAACCATACAGATTTTCCACCACAAAAAAAGTTGATCCCGTGTGGGGTTTGGGATGGGCTTGGGCAAGATCCACTGGGGTTGATATGACCCAAAATTGGACAATTGAATTGAATACTGATAACAATGTATTGAGCACTATAATTAGTACATAATAGCGATGGGAGAATTTCCACAAAATTTGAATTTTGAAATATCTCTGAAATTGAATTTGCAAGAAAATGTATAAAATGCAAAAGGAATGTAGATAATTTTGCTCTTAAATCTCTCCAGACGCCAGAACATAAAAAATATAGATTTAAAAAAAAGAAAAAGTAAAACATTGATATTCCCCCTGGCCCTCTCCTGTCCTGATCCCGCTTCAGTCTGACTCCATCTTCTGATGTGCCATAACATTGAGAAGCGCCAGGAACACAGAAGATGTCAGGAGACAAGATTGACAACCGGTCGGCTCCACATCAGAGGTGAGGGGGGTCAGTGACTTCTCGTCTACAGATATTTGTCCATCTCTCTGGATAAGACGTGATAACTAGGGTACACGGCACCACTCACCTCTGATGAGAAAGTGAGTGTAGTCGGAGTACACCTTTAAGGAGATCCATTCCCACTATAGCTGATAGACCATTGTCTAAATTGTCTGATCCGGAAAGGGTCAGATTTATGTAAGCCCCACTTGAAAGTGTCCGATCGGACGCAGTTTGGGCTGTTCCTGGGGAAACATACAGGAGCTTCTCCCAAAATTAGAGTATCATCAAAAAGTTTATTTAATTCCATTCTTCAATACAAAAAGTGAAACTCATATATAGAGTCAT
>VIAB01000884.1:250775-261952 GCA_009801035.1 Oophaga pumilio | reverse complement strand
CAGTGAGATACATAACAATTATATACATGTGAATATAAATAGCATAATCATTTAAAGGGGCAAAGTCCTGACCCCCTTACAATAACATCATTGGGAAAAAATAAATCAACTCATGTACAGTATAACAGTGACAGTGACAGAACAACTGGGTATTGAAATGTAAGGGCTGTTGGGCAAAAGGGGAAACCAGAGGCAAGAGTGGTCATCATGGGAGGTCAATAGCAAGCGGTTAGACCAGGAAAAAATCAGAAGTCAAGTTGATGCTCTGCCCATGTTTCACAGCAGAGGGCTAATTACATACCAGCTCACTGTAGGAACACACATATGGACAGGAAAGAGACAACTAGTCCCAGCAATCCTAAAGCTAAACTGCCACACATTGCCGACGTTCTGCAGTAACCCAGTAACTGTGATATTAGTGCGGCGCCACCTCGGGACCAGGGTATGAGGTGCAATAGCATGTTCAAATATGGATGTGACGCAATGCAGCTGCAGGATTTATTGGGAGCAATACAGTAACATTTTTAACGTTAAGATCCACTTGTTAGTTCTGTAAGGGTGAAATGCCTTTGGAAATATCACCTGTCATATCTTCCCACATAAATTAATAATTAGGAGATCAGGTGAAAATAGCGGCCATGTAGTATGTGCTCAGAGAGTAATTTATCCTGTAACATAATTGGGGTCATCTGTGAAATGTGAGAAAGGTAGAATTAGGATTAATTAGCCAAAAGTTTTGTGTTAAATGTTAAAACATTTTTATGAGAGAACGAGCACTAGTTTTACCTTTCTCAATGACAGCTACAAATTGTGTAATCTGTAATTATAAATACCAGTGTGAACAGACCTTCCTATGCCACTTAAGGCTCTGATCTCATCTACATTGAAGCTTTAGTTTGGAGCCTCCATTGCTAATCCACACAAAAATACTGGACAAAATAGTACAGAAAACTGTGCTTTTCTGACTATAAAATGCTAGGCCCCTTGATAGACACTTAAAGGGATCTTGACAACTGGAAATGTGGCGTTAGTCTATAGGTAAATAGCATTTAAACCCAGTATTGCTGTGCTACTTAAAGTACAACTATAGGTAAAAAATGAAGCTATATTTTCCCCAAAGATGCTCTCTTCCAGTCGGGGTGGTGCAGGGAGTGATTACAGTCATGGTTTGCTCTGCAGTGTCGGACTGGTATGCCCAAGGCTCACCAGTAACCATTGCCAGGCCCTCTTTTCAGCTACATGCAGATGTGACATTATCCTCCTCAATCATAAATTTATATAACAATGAACTGGGTAGATTGTTAAATGAATAAGATGCCGCCTGTGTCTGTACATAGTGATTCATGTATATTGTACCAAGTACAGCTCATATGAGAGGGTGGTGGCCCAGTCTTGCACAGGGGCCCACCGGAGGAGTCTCCTGTGGGCCAACCTAAGCCTGGTGATCTGTCCATGCACCACTCCGATGACTGGAAACTAACAGCTGCAGGGAGAATATCATTTCCCTTTCTACCTGCAACTGCTCTTCCTGTAATGCCAAAAAACATTTTTAAAATGTCAATGATTAACACCATATCTGCAGGTAAAAAGCTTTTTTGGAGGTGACAGGTTACCTTTAGGAATTCTATTATACTTAGTGTTGCCTACTGGTCCCCCCTCTTGTCCAGCATTGCAGGTTATTTAGTTGTTTTGCTCTTGTGATGGAGCAGAATAACAAAATAAAAAAAATGATGTGAACAAACCTTAATATGTATGAAAAAGCCAGACAGGTCAAAAGTTGCTTCGGTCCAATAATATATGTATCCATGTTCTCACCAGGCTTACAAGTGATAGGAGAGCCAACAAGTCCTTCTAATCATAGTTTTCATACATAACTCAGTTTGTCTAATAGCATAGAAATTATTCAGATCCATGAAAACATATGTAAAAAGATAAAGCCGGACTGCCTTAAAGGTTTTCTCCTAGGGTTTTTCTATGATGCGCCATTATTAGTCTATAATCAGTGGGGGCTGACCTCTGGGACCCTCCTTAATCCTGAGAATGATTATGATACAGCCCAGGTGTAGTCTAATATCCTATACAGCCCATTCACATGAAAAGGTTGTGGAGGAGAACATCCGTGAGAGCGAAGAAGTGTACATCATCATCATCGTGTCTCCTCATTTCTCAGGTTTGGCAGGTGATAGATGGAAGTGCCCCCAATCATAAAGGGATGGCATGTCAGTGATACGCTTTATGAGGTTGTAAGAGTTTGGATGTCTTATGTTAAAATCCCAACATAGTTTTTTACCATTAGATGTTATAAATAATAGTGAGGGAACAGAAAAGTAACATAAACCTCCCGAGACCAAGTATAAAACATGTAACAGTGCCCTCATCTACTGTACCATGCACCTTCTATACCTACGCTAATTTTTGAAGAATTAACTAGTGCAGGAATACTGTTCATATCTGAAAAAGGGAACATTAATTAGCAATAGGAAAAGGGAGTTGAGATGAGCAAAAAAGAGAAGCTATTAGATAGAACATGACAGCTGGAAAAATGAAATGGGAGAGCAGCAGCATCCAAGAAATAAGTATATTAATGGCAGGCGGCTTTACCTGAAGGATCCAGGCAGAAGGAAATAATCAGTTGAGAAACTTTTAATGTCCTTTAAGTTTATTGACTAGGAACGGAGACAATGTATACACTGGATATAGGTGTTTATATACCGGAGGAAGCTTCTGCTCCAGAGCCATGTGTGTGAACCTATGATGGTCTGTGTATGGAGAGGAGGGGGAGCTGGGGAATACTGGCTGCTTATGCTCAGCCCATCCTCCTCCCTGCTCTGAGAGTGAAGGCAGGAGGAGATAAGGGGCTGGCAAAATCCTTGTAACCTCAGAAAGCAGAAGCTGAGCAGCAGCAGATCCCTGCAGAGAGCTGACTGACCCTGGGATAGACACAAGGATGGAGCCCAACAGTCCCAGAAAGATCCAGTTCACTGTACCACTTCTGGAGCCACATCTGGACCCGGAGGCAGCGGAGCAGGTGAGGGGCTCAATCATGTTATCTGTGTCAAGGAGACATGGGGGGCTGGCTACCGGAATGGGATGGGGGGGCTGGCTACCAGAATGAGATGGTGTGGGTCACATCTATAAAAAGATGGGCTGTATGAGCAGGAGGGATGGGAGGGAAGGTAACTGGGAGAACTGGGAAATAAAGTGACAGCAATGAGAATTAATCTAAATGGAGATGTCTCCAAGGTGGGAGAGTGTTAGAAGAAGGAAAGTGTGAAGAAGAGGAGGAAGGTGGAGAATGGTGCCAGCGGAGGAGTGAGGGGGATACAACACTGGAAAGGTCACATGCCAACTACAAACTGTAATTAAACCCTGCTGGATTGGTCCCGCTCACTATGTGGCTGCTGTGCAGCTGTGTCTCCGAGAAGGAGCGCCAAAGTATAGCAATCTAATGAATATACTGAATATTAATAGATAAGGACTGATGTTCATCGACTATATGCACCTGGTTAGATCCCAATGTTTCCGGCAGGATGGAAATGGGTAATAGTTTAGTGGAGAATACATTTGGAGAATTTAAGCTATAAATTAGTACAGGGGTTATTATTACATTCATGGGAGTGCTGTGTTTTATTGTAAAATATGAAATGTTTACATGACATGAGATACACTGTAGTGACCAATCAGTATATAACATGGTATGTTATCACACCGTACCTGCTGTCACTGATTCATATACACCTTGTATCCACACAAGTCTCTTACTACTTCATCAACCTGAGTTTATGATTCATCACCTGCTTTGTTCTTGATTTTACTAAATATTCTAAGTAAAACGCAGAAAGCTATAAACAAGTTCAGCTCTGCTGCATCTATAGTGCACCGAGCATTTGTTGTAAATGCATGATCAGACTCGGAGAAATGCATGATCGGTGAATACGTAGTGATGTACAGATAGCCGTAATGTTACTGAAATGCAAAGTGACTTCAAGGGAACCTGTCAAGTGATTCACGCTACCCAAGCCGAGCTCTGCATGAATCACAGCCTGACTGCACGATTTCAGCCTGGAATACTTTGAAATGCTCCATGGTTATTTAGCGAAACATACATTAAAAGCCGCAGGAGAGCGAGCGGCGCTGGAGACTAGTCAGACAGGCGGGTTCCCGGTAGATTCTCCTCGCCCGCTGCTTTGGAGTGCCAAGTCCACACATGTTAAATATACCTGGCTGAGATCATACAGCCAGGGTCTGATACATGCTGCCCGTGGATAGGACAGCATGTATCAGCTGTCAGGTTCATTTTAAATATGCATCTGGGGATCAAAGCCAGAGATTGGACTAGTCCAGTGCTGTCCGGTGCTGTCCCTGGCAGGTTTCTCCCAATGCTGCTTTAAGTGATTGACAGGTCTCTCATTAAGAACTTTGTTCATTTGATTGGACTAGAATAATCTCCGGTAATCAACCAGATCTTTAAAGCCTATGTATCGTTCAGCTAGGCTGCGATTCATGCTTCCCTCGGTTTTGACAGCATAACAAGTTGACCAGTTCCCTTTAATAAACTGAAGTTTGAATATTTGTCTCAAAATTGGTGGTTTTGTGTTTGGTCATTTAATGAAGCCCTCCCATGAACTTTTACTTACACTAAATCTGTGTGTATGTACAGTACTATAGTGTGAGTGTGTTAATATTCTCACCTACCGCTGCTCAAGCCGGGATCCAGTGCTGCTCCGCTTCTCTTCTCAGTGACCACAGCGCTCTGCAGACTGTCTGGATCACACTGCGCTCTGCGTGACCTGGAAGTGGCTTTTACAATGTAAGTCTATGGATTGTCAGAACAAGGTTCAGAACAAGGCTTTGTAGGCTTACATTGTAAAAAAGACTTCCAACTCACACATTGAGCTCAGTGGGACTCAGAAAGAGCGGTGACGTCACTGAGAAGAGGAGCAGAACCGACCTGGATACTGGAGAAGAGGGCGTTACGTGAGTATATTAATACTCTGACACCATAGTACAAACACATGTACACAGATTTGCAGAGAAAAAATATCATGGGAGGGGTTCTTTAAAGCAGGGTTCCCCAACTCCAGTCCTCAAGGCCCACCAACAGGTCATGTTTTCAGGATTTCCTTGAGGACTGGAGTTGGGGAACCCGGCTTTAAAGTACAATACAATGCGATATATACATCTAAACCAGTTTAAGGTTGTCTGAGATAAGAAAATTAACCCACTGTACACTTAGTTCTCAGCTGAAGTCCCAGATGTTATCTGGTAAGTCATCAAAGTGATAGTACTGTATATCCTAAAAATGAGTGTTTATGAAAAAAGCAGATATTTTTCAATCTTATACAACATTCTTTAATTTTGATTTCATCTCATTAGGAAATGCCTTTTTCTTACTATATCTGTTCCATTTACCTAACAATCTTTTTCTTAATGATTGTCTAGTCGATTTGCAATTGAATCCTTCTGCATTTGCTGCATTGAAAATCAATTATTTTTTATGTTGACTCCCAGTCAACCTATGGTTATACACAGCCTGAAAAAAGTGTTGTCAACCTAAAGCACTGAAGATGGGCAAACCAGTAGTCTAAAGCCTCCATAGATATAAGATAGCTGTAGGTCAAATGATCGTTCACCCTAGAGCTATATCCTCCAACCAGTTCTCATCAGCCAAGCGGGGCACTCCTGTGTTCTCTATGAGAGAGCTGTAGTCTGACTCCTCTGGTGGCATTTTATATCCCAGGGAACAAAAGTATCAGCTGTCGGAAATCCAACATGGCAGATCCTTCTCACCCCATGACAGAATCAGTTGGAGGAGAATCGGAAAAACGATATTGGACTGTCTGCCGATACTGCCTATATCGGCAGGTTGTGACGACTTTATTCTATTGCTTATGAGGGCCTTTAGCCTGTGCTGAGAAGTGGCTATAAGACTAATTCAGTCTTCAATTAGAAAGCTGTATCTTAAAAGGAATCTGTCATGTGAAGAAACGCTAATAACCTGCAGATATTGGGTCCTGTAGCCATGTTGTTGCCGCACTGAAAGCTTGGCTACCAGGAGAAAATTAACTTTATTGCTTTTGGCAGCCTCTGGATTTCAGTCATAGGGGTGGGCCAATGCCCAATACATAGTGAGTGTGAAGAATATTGGAGATATAATTCCATGTCAATCATTTGTATTCTATTTGGCATGGGATTATAAAACCCTTTTCCTTTTGTGCAACTCTAGCAGGTGGTCAAGTCTCAAAAGGCTGTGAGTGACAGATCTCACACCTTGAGCCAGCTAAGCTCAGGGCAAAAGGCTTGCTTGCAATATGGAGTTCATACAATGTAATTGCTTTGTTCAGACAGGTAGGATTTCATAAAAAGAAAGTGGACTTATTGTACGTCCTAGCCACATGCTGGTTACATTTTCAAGATTTCTGGAACGAGCCGACTGCTATCAAGACCCTGGATCCGTTCTAGCACCCCAGGGTGAGGAGATACATAGAATGGTTAGTATTAGCCAGGTTTTAAAGCTGTGTTTGGTCTCAACACGTAGCAGTGTCCCGGCTGGATCCGATGGCATCAAAACCGCTTCCCTAGGACTGTCCATTAAGGTGTTATAACCCATCTTGGGTTTTTAGCTGCTAGATGCAAGAGGAGAGTATTTAGGTCCAATCCAGGGGGCAGAAGGGGAGTGACCCCAAGGGGTTAAATGCTCATGTAAAGCATGGCCTATTGCTTTTCTCTGGAGAGGTCGCAATCACATATTGTGTGGGGATAAGTCAAGGAACGGAGGGGACCAATAGGCTTTCATGTGGCAACCCCTCCCTGACAAGCCAGGCCCTTCATCTGAACGGTAACTGACTTTCATATTCTGCATACTTTGTCCTACCACTATTGTATTTGCATAGCTGACCATAGTATATGTATAACCATTGTGTATATAGTGTTTTGTCTATTGTGCCCTTAGGGCGATTAAATATATAATTTAACCTTGCGTTGCTTTTTTATCTCGATCCATGAATCCACACATCTGTGATCTTGGCTTAACCTTCCATGTTAGAGGGGCTGGTTTCTGGCCCAATATAATCCCGTTAATGCACGAGGCTTATATCTAACGAGGAACTGGTGGCAGCCCTACTAGGCTGAACAGGCACTGTTTCCGTCGTGCTAGTGAAAGGGATCTCTCAGCCTGTCAGGGTTATGAGCGAATGTGATGCCACATCAGTAACTGTGTGGGCCACATTCTCACTCCCTGTGCCTTCCTGGGCCCGTGTGGACAGGGGGTGTCTGGGTAAAACTGTAGCAAGATAACTTTGCGGAACGTCATGTTGGTGCAAGCTAGGAGAGCATACCATGTGATCTCTCGGATGTAATAGTGATGTCAGGTAGGGTGGCGAGGTGCGGGTTGATCACAGCAAGCAATGGCTGAAGCCACACCCACACACTGACTGACAGCCAGCTCTGTACTGCTGCACTGCTGAGCTGGCTGTCAGTCCCTGCCTGGGTGTGGCTTCAGCTGCCGCTCACTATGTGCTGATATTAACTTAGGTACACTATAATCAATAACTAATATCAGTAACTAAAACCACAATCCCCAGCAATATTCAAGTGCAAACATCACTGTATTATTTTGGGTTTCAATTAGTTCTTGTTCCTGAGTTTACGATCCCTTGTAAGAATTAAAAAAGAAAGAAAGCTAAGAGAATAAATTGCACTTAAACACATTTTGATTTACCGTATTTGATATCAGCACTAATATTTCCCGTAAATATAACATTAATAATAATAAATCTTGTATTTTTTTTAAATTTGTTTTAAATGCCAATGGCATTGTAGAGAGTGGAGGAAAATTAAAAAGAGGAAATAGACTTGATGTGAGATAATATTTATTTCATATTTTCAAGGTAATTATTTTAATCGTGATGTTCTCACCAAAACTCACCTCACCCTATTTAGCTTGCAAACAATTACATGTCTATACTCACAAATCTTCATGTTCATGACTTTAATGAGCTTCACTTTATTTATACAAGATATCAATGATAAATTTATGAGCTGAAGAAGCTTCCCCCGAGCCACTACTTGTACTAGATCCAACAAGCTGGTAAATATACTATAAACTCTGTAACCAGGAATGATGTGTGCTATATTATCATTGTAATATCAGAGTTTATGGAAGCAATAACAATACAGTAGTCTTAATACGGGATCATAAAGCTCACAATCAGTTTGTGGGACAGGAAATTACAATGTAAGACTAAACAAACATAAATATGATTAGACTTATGTTCTTCTCTGCAGTGCTAATCAATACAACAAATAACAGCTAGTTTCCCATCTGGACAATCCTGTTTCTCAATGAGAACTCGATGGTGACCTGTTGCTATGAGCAGGTTTAGATGCCATGGAACACCCCCATTTATCTGACCAGGGGACTGAAACTAAACCTCAGGACTGATCCATGCTGCCTGAACCACAGCCAGCATGAATCAGACACTGGCTCGATTATCATTTCAGGAAGGTATGTTCTACTCTGAAACGCCGCAATGTTTCAAAGAAGACAAATACTTAAAGGCATGTTTGGAACCACGTCACTTGGATAAGTAGATCAATAGGCTAGGTTCTCCACACCCCACTCGCCTTGAGTGACAGTTCTTTACTTGTACACACATGTAGGGAGAGACCCGTCAATCAAGAGGGTGAGAAGGGACAAACTACTGGGTACCAGCATTATGGATTAGTCACCCAAGTTGCATGGTCACAAGCTAGGTTTGAAATTAATTTTTTTTCTGAAACACTGCAGCATTTCAACATAAAGCATACCTGGCTGAAATGACGTAGTCCGACTCTGATACACGTTGCCTTTGGTTTGGGCAAAAAACAGCAAGGGTCTGGTGTAGTATAACCAACCTATGCAATACCTCTCAGTAATTATATCCAAATTCAGCAGGGAGAGAACATATTAATGTAAATAGAATATAGCTTTAATAATTCAATTAAAAGAGCCTAGAATGAAGCCGTATGTAATGACCACCAAATGACATCACAGCAAGATAAAGTGCTAGTGCTCAAACAAACCAGTGCTCATGTAAAAAGGTTTGATCTTACCAATGTTTCATGATGATACCATTTCATCCAGCCAGGAACACAGGAGCAGAACTATAGCAGGGATTAATTTATTAGTACCCTGTCGAACCCCATGTGTTGCTCCCACCCTGACAAGGGCCGTACACAAGTATGATGCTGCCTCAGTGATACCCAAACACAAATAAATAGCCTCCTTACATGTTTCCTCCTCCGTGTGGAGAATTCATCAGGGGAGTGTAGGAACTATAGTATTGTGCCCATCATATGCTTGCCTTGCATCTGAAGCATTTTCCAGTCATTTGACGGCTTGTGTGACCTCACTCACCATGTTGTGGAGCGCACACCTGGTGTATATTGCGCCACTTCTGGGTCATGAGGCACAGAAACTTAGGTTGCTGCAGATGGACGGCCCCAGTAGACCGCATATGTAACGTAACTTCCTGTCCCTGGAGCGCACACGTGATGTGTATTACAGCACTTCCGGGTCAGGAGCGCAGATGCTCTCATTGCTGCAGAAACCAAGCACCACCTGTAGGAAGGTGAAATCTGCACAAACGCACCTCTATTTTAGGGGGTATGTTTATATATCAGCAAAATACGCCCACACTTGATGTCATAGGCATAATGGAAAAGAGAAGAATTATTGGGATAGAAAGTCAAAATGAGCAATTGTAAGTACGCAATGCTATGTAATATGATCACTGCAATATATTAAAAGGATACAAACTTTGATAGGTTGATGGGAGGATGAGGAGTGCTTCTTTAAATGGGAACTATACCTTCAACAAATTTTGCATACATCAAGAGTACAGGTGAATATAAGAATCTTTGTAATATTTTTCAGAAGAGAAATCTGCTTCTTTCTTCACTTCTTCTCTTCCCCTCCTTCTGCCTCCTGCACTGATCAATTACTGTAAAAAAAGAAACCACAGGTCAAATCCCTCCTGCCCAAGATAAGACTGACCGACTGCCCCAGCACAATGAGGTGTCCAGTAATAGAGCAAAATGTAGTCTATGAAGTAGGAAAGAGAAAGGGGAAGGGAGGAGCAGCGTAAGGTAGATAAACAGATTGTGCCTATTCAGAACTAGCCTAACCCCAGTGCTGGATTCAAAGCTACACTGCTCAGTACTGCTATATAATGTTCTCCATAACTCTGCTGCTTCAGCCTGTGTGCTACCAAAAGTAAAAACAGAGCATGAATCTCTCTTTAAATATTCTCAATTCATAAATCTGGCTTAGACCTATTTGCTTAATAAATTCCCTTTTGTTTCTGCTGTTACTTACAATGAAGCTTATGTCATTCCATCTGCCTCCATATGGTGCTTCATATTGAAAAGTGGTTGTAGATAGCATTAATATGGAGATGTGGATGAGCCCTAAGTGCTCTAATGTTAGCCATTTACCTTTGTCACTTTTGTAAAATAGAGATTGCTCATTCCTTTCTGTATACCCGAACTGACATCATACAGAAGAAAGACAACAATATGTCCCCTGTTGGTGCTTCAATGAACTGTATGGCGGAAATGTTTCTAGAGTGCAAAATGATGTAATAATTTTCCGTCTAAGGGAATATTCTATTCTTTGTGAGAAGGTAAATGTTTAATCTGCACTATAAGAGAAGCACATCTCATCTTTTATATTTAAAAATGTGGATTGCTGGAAAACTTGTCAGAATTGCCTAATAACATTAAAGTAGATCTCTGCTTCTGAAGACTGAGATTTTTCACATGCAGAAGACTACAACCTTTCGTAGAAGGCTGTGCTGACATCTAATGTTACATGTTACACAGACCTCATCCCGTCTTTCATCTGTTGCAAATAACTACTGATATAATTGGGTAATTACCATAATTTAGTGAGTGGTGACAAAATAAAACTGCACCCAAATTAGCCACTTCAATTTTTGGTAGGGACCACCACTCATATACTCTGTATACACTTGTAAGTGGGGGAGAAGCCTAACCTCACAGAAATGTTTTCTAATGTATATGGTCACTTTAAAGGGAGTCTGTCACCACCATATGCTAATTAAACCATTTATACTGGTATGTGGGGGACTGCATAGAATGGTAGAGTTGGAAGGGACTTCCTGGGTCATCTGGTC
>VIAB01000884.1:171706-182124 GCA_009801035.1 Oophaga pumilio | reverse complement strand
ATGCTTCGTTTGAGTATCCCAGCATGCACTGGGATTCTCAGTTGAAGCATCACCAAAAGTAAGGAAATAAAAACAGAAAAGCAGATAAACAGTGTAGTTAAGGAAGGATCGGGAATTCTTAATACATACCATATATATTAGGAAATAGTTTAGATTTTGGCACTAAATAGATAGAGATTTATAATGAAAATTACTTTGCCTTTGGACCACCCCTTCAACACAAAAAAACATGTACTGGATTGTATACCATTGTGCTAGCTCAGACATGGTTTCTTCCCATGACTTGGTTGTCTTTAGGAATTGTCATGAACATTAGCCAAGGAACCTGACCTAAAGAAATCCAGTAGAATTGTCCCAATAAGCGATGTAAGGATGTTCTTGAGATAAATATAAAGTCAGAGGCGCACAGATAAAGCTTTAGTTCACAGCTGCTCCTAAGTGTATGTCGACCATGGATAGAATATGGTCAGCATTTACAGAGTCTGTATCCTGTGAATACGATCATTAGCGTATTATGACAGCCATTTTGCTCTGTCCATTGACAATACAGTATTGATCGCATTAGTATGGTGGCAGCGACTATCTTCTGGTACTTAAATCACTCCTGATCCTAAAAAAAGAAGTAATTTGGTTAAGAGGATTATATTAGGGAATTCTTCTTTATGCAATTTGGTAATTAACAAATGGAGCTTTACCATCCGTTAATCCGTACTTTACCGTAAGTGTAAGAAGATTGTAGATCAGGAAAAACATGGATCTTAGGAAAATAATCAGTTTGACATTCAGCTATTGACACGTCTTATGTTCCTGCTTGAGCATTAAATGTAAAGGAGACAAATATGTTACTTTTATTATATGAATTGGAGCAAACAACATCCAGGCACATTTTGTATTTTGCTTGCCTCTCCTGTTACGCAATGTCTCTCATGACCTCCAGTGCTTAACCTGTCCTCTGGTTCCTCAAGGAAGAGCTTGATATCATATTCTTCATAAAATCCTCAGAAGTGATAGAAAGGACGAGCTTCTGCCTGACATCATACAATAGAAAACTTTCCCTTAATTGTTCTTTAACCTTTTGACTAAGAGACGTCAGTGCCAAATCTTGTAACTGTCCTGGGTGCTGTAACAAGGATCTTGACTCTTCCTTCGTCCATGCCTATAAAACGAAAATGTCTTCAAAAAAATAACCTATTGCTTTATTCAAGTTTTTATTTTACATTTATTTTCTTTCTAAATATTGGAAATTTTTTTTCTTCATATAACAATCTGTTTAAAAAAAATATAGATATCTTTCAATTTTCACACTGGCCACTGAGTGTAGCAACAGTAGACTGACACAGATCCTATCTTTTGTATGGAAATATCTAATGAGCCTGTGCAAAAGATGATTGTGAAGGGAGAGGTAACAAGGGGAAGTGCTGCATATAGAGGTGTTACCTGTCATTATAATCCTGCCTGTGACGATAACGAGGCTTCTGAAAAGTGTTTTGTAAAAAACAGGAATTATGAGTCTAAATAAGCCTCAGTGACCAGTGTGAAAAAATGCAAGATTTCTGGGAATTTTTTAAATTCAGCTTGTTATATGAAAATAAAAATATTGCCAAGTAATGATGATATGGAGATTATATATTCCCTTTACACAATCCCAATATTTTTGGGTGTTAATGTGATTAGATTGGTAATTAACACATATGTTTGAACATCATCATCACATACTGTATATTTATACTTACACTAAAAAGCAATCAACGAGATAAGCAGCAGGTTACCTTCATTGCAATTCTTGCAACAGAAAGGTATGCTCCATGATATGTTCCAATGTATATATAGGGAGTGATATGAGAGGATGTATATGAGATGTTATCTAAAGATTCCCTTCTAGTTGGCTATAAGTCATCAGAATACAAAGGTTTGAAAGCGATTTATGAGGCTCCAAGACTTAATCAAATCACAGCATGAATGATACATTTACTTCTCATTACTTATGTACCGTAGTCCTAACATCATATTGTGCACAGCTAAAATGTAATAACAGATTGTAATCTCTCACATCACTCTCTGTCTCCAGTTGGCTAACAATTGAATTTCTCTAGCTTGTACATACCATGGTAAATTTGATAGGCAGCCAACTAACCTAATCAAAATGTTTATTAAGTGCGAGAGGAAGTTTAGGGTTCATGACAGCACTGAGCCACTGCACTGTATATAAATCATGGGCATACCTAGAGGAGCCGAGCAGGGCATTTGAGCCGGCACAGCCAGCAGGGGGCGGCATTGGGACACCTGATGCGGCAGTATGAAGTGTCCCCCCGGCGGCTGCATTTTGCTGCCCCTTTTCCCGCCCAGAGCTGATAGCCGACTCAGAGAACAATTACAATGAAAGCCATGAACACTGACACTTCTGGGTCAGGGAGACATCAGTAGTTCAACCAGGTCATCTGATCATGCTGCTGACACATGGTGAATGTCAATCAGGTAAACGCTCCCCTGGAGCTGAAGAAACTGAAGATTAAATTGTAATGTAATTGGGGGGGAATTTAAGGAGACAGGAGGAGCAAGACAGACACAGTATTGGTGTGGACACAGAATATGAAGTGGGGGTGTGGAGAGCTTGATGTGGATTGGTGCGGACACAACAGGGAGGAGGTTTCAGGAGATTGGTGAGGACGCAGTATGACAAGAGGTTGTGGGATTGGTCAATATATAGCATAAAGTGAGAATAGTGCATTAAAATATAACTTTTAATATACTCATTAAAAATAAACAAAAAAGTGCCACCTCTGAAGTGAGGGAGGGGTGACTCTAGGCCGAGGAGCTTGGCTCCAAGTTTCAATCAAGGGTCCGACCTTCTCTAGGATATAAAAACTGATTCCTCCTGCAACGGCAGGGACTGAATTCGTAATGACACAAGACCCACTGTCATGCGGTGAATAAATTGTTCTCAAGCAGGACTGAGCAGAGTCACCAATTCTTGACAATGTGATCCTGTTTGCACGTAGATAGAGCAGTGTACAATCTATGGCAACAAAGTGTCACCACTTATAATAAATAACGGACACATAATAATCAGGTGTGAAAGTATAAGGTAAGGAACATTCTCACCAAATCAGACGTATGCTTTCACGGGACAGTGAATCTTGCTTCCTGGTTGGATCATCAGAAGATTCACGAGACAGACATTACCCTGTCAGTCCCAATGGGGCTAGAAATAACCTATCCCAAAACTCCTGCCCTGACAAGGGCAGTCCACAACTACCCCTGTGCTGATAAAGCCCTGCATGCTCCCTTCAGTGATGTCCCAATGTGTTTCATTCAAGCATATTCATCAGGGGACTAGCTTGTACCAGGAGATAAGTGCTAAGTTCTGTGCTATAGAGACATGTGGTCCCTCCTCTCTCAGTGCTGTTCTGCAGGAAATAGAACATTAAGCACTGTAGCCTGCCCAATCCTAACATCATGTAATATTCTCATTGTCAGGATTCAGCTCTGCTTCCTGATTCCAGCTGTCATCACATCATCACTCTTGTGCAATTTTCATACTTACAGTCACTTATCAACTAGCTTCTCCTCCTGCTTTTCTCGGTGAAGCAAAGGCAGTAGTATTTCACTGAAGATTGAGTGATATAAGTGGTCTCATGACAACTACTCAAACATATTAAGTGCTGAGGGAGGGCGCCAAACTGAATTCTTGCCCCAGGTGTCAGAAAACATAGATGTGCCTCAGTATAAACTCTGATCTTCTAACAGAGGTGAAGTGAGATCTACTGACTAAATCTTCAAAGAGGAGGCGAAAAAGCCAAAATTACACCAACATAGTGCCGACTTTTATAAAACATTGAAGAAACACACACGGGACTGGAAGGACACCCGAGTAAACCCCAAGATGTCTAAGATACTTTTTAGAATAAAGATTTGTAAGTGTAAGTTAAAATAAAAAACATATTTTAGGTCTATAATAAAACAAAAATAGCATTATTATTAATATTATTATTATTATTAATATTTCATGGTCCATGGACATAATATAAGCAATTAGCCATAATGGTTCACTGCACATGTGGTAGATGGTAATTGGAGTAGATAATTACGGTAGCTCATGTTTGGTGAGGTCAAAGGAAGGTAGGCATCTGTCAGCTTGTGGGGGCTGAGGAAAAAAAAATCAGTATTTTCTAAATAAAATGGAAGTAGGCATCTGGTAACCTGGGGAAGGGATAGTTAGGTGCAGCATTTGGACAGGAGAAGAGATCACGCCAATGTGACACTCGCTGGTCTGTAGTGAAATACTCTACCACCAGTTATGGACAAGAACCAGCAGTAAACAACAAGCTGTTTATTATCTTCAAGTTTTAAAACCTCAGGTACAATCTGAATGGCCAGTTAGGTCTGGACTGGAGTTATTATAGAAGTCTCTGTCCCAGTAGTCAGCAAGTACACGTGACCATACACCATACCAGGCAATAGTTCCTGAATACAGTTATGTGTAGGTCCCCCTCTTGCCTCCAAAACAGCTGTGGCTCATCAAGACATGGACTTTACAAGGCCTCCAAGGTTTGGACTTGTTTTTCCAGTACATCCCACAAATGCATGATTAGATTAAGTTCTGAGGTATTTGGAGTTCAACTCAGCATCCTCTATTAAAAGGCATGCGGATGCAACAGAGCAGACAATGAGGAAACAGTGGTACTTAAACCAACAACTATTTATTTAATTAACACAATCAAAGGGGTGCCTTTGGTACAATATAAGGGTATATCACAAAACTGAAAATGAAACAAGTTATGTTACAAGAAGAATACACTAATTCAGATGAACAGGATATTGACACAGTGCTATTTACACACTATCGTTCTATTATTACCATTAGTTAATCGTCAATGATGTCTTAGTCCTATTATGTCAACCGTCAGGGCGTCATTGTCACTACTGGGCTCATCACTGTGGTCACTCTCTAGGCAGCACAAAACATCACATAGGCCGTAACGGTTGACAAGAATACTTCACATCTAGACTGCAAGTCACAGGTTGGTGAGTTACTTGGTCCAATTGTCACACTGGTCGCCTTCGTTTCCTGAAACATGACCAAGGACCCCACTTTGTATCATCCATCTACACTGGAAGCTACAGCTCACACGAATGTCCCTCCGCTGTGGCCTATTCATCTTTCTCTCAGCTCTGACTCTGCTCACTCTGCTCAGCTCTCCCAGATCTGGTCTTTCTTAGGTCTTTCTCAGGTCTTCACTCAGGTCTGGTCTCTCATGGGTTTTCACTCGAGTCGGGTCTCTCTCAGGTCTTCACTCAGGTCTGGTCTCTTGTGGGTTTTCACTCGAGTCGGGTCTCTCTCAGGTCTTCACTCAGGTCTGGTCTCTCATGGGTTTTCACTCAAGTCGGGTCTCTCTCAGGTTTTCACTCAGGTCTGGTCTCTTGTGGGTTTTCACTCGAGTTTGGGTCTCTCGTAGGTCTTCACTCAGACCTGGTCTCTCTCTGGTCTTTAGTCAGGTCTGTTTTCTCTCGATTCCTGTACTTGACTCCAGTCTCTCGTAATGGGGGCTATAAGCTAGCTCGCTGTACTGCATGTCCATCCTGCTACAATTTCGGGCACCAACTCCTCCCCTTCCGGGCCTTTTATAATTACTAACTGCGCCACAGCTATCACATGACCTGCTTGTCCCTGAGGGACATGCACTTCACCCTTGAGTTCCTGCTAATGCAATTCTTTGACCAACAGATGGCGGTATCTGGTAGGCATTCACTGTGTGAGTCTTCTCACTTGTCTATCTCCTTACAACTGAACTCTTTGTCATGTACTTCAGACCTTTTCTAATCCAACAAATCGGCATACCATTGCTCCCCTCATGAATCAGAGAGCCTTGGGTGACTATGTTCCTATTGCTGGTCCGATAATTGACTTTTCGTGTACAACATTTTGTTGGTATTAACCACTGTACATCAGAGACACCCCAAAAGACCTGCTCTAACCCAATTGTCCAGCTGTCATAACTCAACCCTTGCCAAAGTTATTTTGATTCGTCTTTCACTCACCATTTTTTTCTGCTTCCTACACATCAACATCCTGAACTGACTTCTACCTATTATATGCCACCCCATGATATATACTACAGTCACAAGATAATCAATTATTCACATCACCTGGCATCAATGTTACGACTGATTATTGTATATACGAAACCAGAGCTCCCTAGTAATATCCTTATAGAATAATCAGATATGGATGCCTGAACCATACACTCCTTTTAGTCTGTAAATGTTGTGTCCCATTAAATTCTGTTCACTGTACTGTATACTATATGTTCATATATTCCCTGCCTTTTAACTTCAGAATTGTGCAGAAATTAATTAGAAAAACTATGTCAAATGCCTTCTGTTAGAGCTGCGTACCAACAAATAGAAATTTCATAGTAGGTGATGATATTAGGAAGTGCAAAGTCATAATCCATCCTGCTATGAGGAGAATATAGTGCCGTTCTCCATTCTCCAGGTCAATCTGTGATGTTCATTGAATAGGCCAGTTCAGCTCCTGGCGCTACCTGAAGACATTTCTCGTCTGCAGTGAGTTATTACTCCCTTAGTGTAATAAGTGACTCATCCAGTTCCTGAGTTTTCACTTGTGATATAGATCATTGTTTTCCCTGAGGCCAGATCCTCTGTGTGCTGACACCAAAATAATATCCTGCAAGGATTACCTTCTTTACCATGCCCTCGTTGATCTAATCTATGGCACCTCATGTTATTGGCATTCACTTTATGAGCTGATCAATACACATACTATAAATCTTATATAATCTCAGGCATTGGCAGGTCTGTCTTATACAAAATAAGTTTTCTGTGTTGTTTGAGAGGAGGGAACAATCCAAGAGAACATGATTTGCACTCTAATCCTTCAAATCATGTTTAGACAATGTGTATTTGTCATAAATGATTTATGTTTAGTGCACAGTACTGTGCAAACGGTTTAGACAGGTGAGCAAAAAATGCTGCAAAGTAATATTGTTATACAAGAGAGATGTGCTAGTAGATTATATTTATCAATATACAAAATTCAAAAGATAAATCTAAATCAGATCAATATTTAGTGTGACCGCCCTTTGCCTTCAAAAACAGAATCCATTCTTCTAGGTACACTTGCACACAGCTTCTGAAGGAGCTCAGCAGAGAGGTTGCTCCAAACATCTTGGAGAACTAACCACAGATATTCTGTGGATGTAGACATGTGCAAATTCTTCTGTCTCTTCTTGGAACTCACACAGACTCGATGATAACATCTCAATCTCAACATCATAGTGTCTGCGTGGGATTACAAGAAGAATTAACACAGCAAAAAAGGCAGCGCTATTAACCTGCCCAGGACTCAGAACTAATGCCACTGAAGACCTTTGGTTAGTTTTCCAAGATGTTTTGAGCAACCTCCCCGCTGTGTTCATCAAAAATCTGCATGCAAGTTTTGCTAGAAGAATTGATGTTTTTATGCTGTTTTGAAGGCAAAGGATGGTGACAACAGATATTTCTGATTTAGCTGTCTCTTTTGCTCACTCTTTTTGCATCTTGTTAATTGATAAAAAAATAAATAATTTATACTTTTGATAGCATAATTACTTTTCTGCATTTTTTCTCTGCCTGTCTAAATGCGTTGCACAGTATTTTTTATATACATATCTAAGATAATGTAAATACATTAAATGCAATCTGTTAGCAGATTTTTTTCTGTGTAATCTGACAGCAGCATGATGTAGGGACAGACACCCTGATTCCAGCAGTGTATCATTTACCGTAGTTTACTGGGTGAAGCAGTTATGATATAATTAGAGTTTTCTCTTTTTCAGATTTAGTAGAGCTCAGATGTTGAGCCCTGTATTACCTCATCCATACCACTGATTGTCAGCTTTTTATATACATTGTATAGTGAGATAGAGCTTCTAATCAGTGCTGTGGGTGTGGTTGGGCTAGGCTGCATGAGGCCAGTTGTCCTCTAGTGGTAATCTCTTGCTGATAAAACACTGATTTGTCATGAAACAGCAAAACACAGCTCAGAAAATGACAAATCACTGGAATCAAGCTCTCTTCCACTACATTATGCTGCTTTCAGATTGCATAGCAAAACCTGCTGACAGTTTCCCTTTAAATATTTTGGCAAATATACATTTGCTTATATTTGCTATTTCAAACTATAATTTAGTCCCCTTCATTATTGCAGTTGCCTTTACATGATAGGATGGTAGAATGTCCTAGAGAAAAATTATAAAATTCATAAAGACACATCTCTGGAGAGAGGATATCACATTCACATTGAACATATGAGATTAATTTTAACTTGGCAAGTGAAAAAGAGCTAATACATAAGCCTCCATTGAAGTAGGACCTCCTGCTATGACTAGGTAATTACTACAAGGGATCTGATGAGAACCAGCCAACAAGTCTAGGATTTGTATACTCAGGGGCAAAGAAGTACAGGCTCTTCCTCTGTTCAAAGGAATTATCTCAGACTCTTTGGAGCCAGTGGTTACTGATGAATATTGGGGTTTGCATAAATCCGATATTTATGGGAGTTAAATTTTTGACGTCAAAGTGAAGGGAAGAACATAACACATTCACTCACATCAAACACCTCTAACTTATCAGAGAGATGGATGATGCTATCTGTGCCATTTTTCATCTCTATAGAAAGGTAAAATCGTGATAGGAAACATGACAACAATATCTCCTGCCTGGCACCTTCCGGGGTGAGGCTATTGTGAAAGTTCGGGATCTCATAAACTTCTAAAAGACCTAGCACATCCTACGACCAGACCTCTATATGATCTCACCAAGGGGAGGTATGTGGGCGTAACCTTAATCTAAAAAATGCAGAGTTTAGTTTTTTGCTATCAGTTTTGGAAGACACAGTACCCTGTGGTTCTGATCATTGCTCTAAGGAGTTGTTCTAAGGAGTGCTTCCCTCCGCTAAGCTCTGAGCCATTCCATGACACATTTTAGTTATTTTTCTTTTGTTATCTCTTTTATTCAGTGTGATTGTATATACCATATTATTTTGTTCCCATTTTGCAACATCATTGTATATTTTTTATAAACACTGCCTACTTTTCCGTTCCTCTTGCTCTGTAAACCGCACCTCTGAAGCCATATGCTACCTATAACGGGTGTCCAATCGGCTTTTATAAACAATTTGTTGTGGTAGCTAGTAGTTCCTTTTGTTATTCTGGAGTTGGCAGTGATCGTATCGGGATATACTGTATATTGCATGTGTTGAAATTGGAGGTGTATATACCATACCCTCACTGTGAGTCATCAATAACTGGCCTTTTACTGGAAACAGCTGCGGCTTCGTCCATTACTTCGTCAGTCAATTGCGTAATTGCCCTAACGATTGGAGGCAGTGGAATTGTTTCCACTGACAAAATGGTGGTGGCGATGGGATTTGTGTGATCTCTACAGTGTTCTCCCTGACATAGGGCAGATACATAATTCTACATTATAGCTCTCTGTTAATCTCTGATGCCCAAGGCACCACTTTGATGTAGTTTTATTAAGGGAAGGGCATGTTTTACAAGGTAGTGATTGAAATACAAGTTATTTCTAGACCATACAGAACATTAAATGGATTAATTTAAATGCTTCATTTTACCCACTAAGCACTTTACAAAAATTATCTTAATCAATGACATTGGGTCCTGTGCCAGTCATCTGTACATTGTGATCCAGTGTTATCCCATAATCTGAACATAAATTGTCCATGACATATTCCACATACTCGTCCTATGTGCTAAAACGTTTTAACATATATTTAACCCAGGGTTTCTCAAACTTTACCTACTGAGGTCTCATCAGACACACCAAGGTGATGCCTGGTCTCATCATCTGTGGTCAAAGGTAATGGCAAAATTAAAAATAGTGCTCACTTAACCATTTATTTGTCCTCCGAGCTCCATATAACATTTAAAAGTACAAAATGATGTTACTAAACCAGGGATTACTGCAGCCAAATAAAGAAATATATAAACACTTCTGTGAAAACTGCCGCTTAATTGGGTTTCATCAACAATTCGCAGGCGCCTCACAGATGGACAACTGTTTAGCCCTTAGCTCCTATGGAATCATGGAGGACTAAATATCCATTTCTTTTTTTTAAGAAATTTCTATAAAGCATGTAGCAAAAATGTGGCTTTAATGTGACCTTGTTACCTTGCTACCTTGCTTGTTACCTTTAATGTGACCTTGCTACATCTTCTTTCTAAAAGACGTAGCCAAACCATGATAAAAATAACGTGAAAAAGCTCAAGAGTATCTGAAATGCGCATAGATTATGCAAATATTTATTAAATCACCACTGTACTGGTCGTAGGAGGGTAAAATTGCGCTTTTACACATCAGTCAGTCTAAGGGCTCATACTCACTGGCTGGAAAAA
>VIAB01000884.1:46569-56763 GCA_009801035.1 Oophaga pumilio | reverse complement strand
CGCGCCGGCTGAACAGCTGATCAGCGCCGCAGCTGCATGTGTCGCATCTGTTTCACAGTCACAGCACATTCATGGAGAGCCCAACACAGGGGGAACCGGAACAAATTTGCTCAACTCTAATCTCTACTCTTGAGCCCCAGTGCGGCTGCACAGGTTGCACCAATGATATGTCTGCCCCTACGTCTATATCACCAGTTCTGAAGGCATATTTTAAGTGAGCTTTAAGCTTCCGATAACAATAGGCTGGCTTTTAACAATGTGCTGTGTGACAGAAAGTGTGATATGTAATTAGAAGTCATTATTTCCAGAAGCTGCACTTTATATAGCAGCTATTTCATTCAGTGTCTTGAGCACAGCTAAAACCGAGCTCAGGGTAACCTAGGATTGTTATTTTCAGTGTTAAAAAAGAACATGTAGGGCTGATGAGTCAATAGAAAATTAAAGTATAATGATTAAGGTTTTTTCACGGAACTTGCTAATATCATTAGCTGACGACTGATCGCATTTGTGTAAATTGAGTTCCTGGAAGTATTCAAGTGTTCAGTGTCTCATTTGCTCTCACAATAGGAAAGTTCAACATTCATGAAAGTGTTTCAACCAAATTTCCACAGGATAGAGGATATAGTGTAAAAAGCAGTAGAAAGAGCATGCAATCTTTCTCGAGGACTTCTTTCTTGTATTCAAAGGAAGTCCTATATAATAAATATGTGTTCTTCCTTAACGGGTCTCTAAACCCAAAATATCCCGAGCATCAGTAATGAAGACTTCATCACTACAATATGAGAAGTAAAATATACTTTCTATTTTTGTGCAATCCAAAGAGGAACATACCATTTCAGTCCACAATCTCAGACCTTCATCTTACAAAATGGATTGAAAAGACTGGGAAGAGTGGACCTCAAGTAGTGATCTGGTGCTGAAGGTAGAGCAACCTCAAACGCTGTGTGTAGATTGATCAAGTAATTTCTCTAAGCAAGCCAAGAAGGCATAAGTGGAACCATGTCTCCAAATTTTCAGCTACTCAGTCTTTCTTTTGCACATCATTCCTTACAAGTCTGAAGGGGCATTTACACTGCAAAATAGTCATGAACAACCATTGTTAAAATGCATATTTCACCATTATCTTGCCATATAAACAGGCTACCGCTGCCTGATGAAGAAGCAAAATTCTCATTCATTGGGTGAAATGATTTTCATGCAGTATACAAGATTACACTGTTCTACACATTGTATTTTCAAAAGTTCAGTTATGAAATGAGCCATTTCTCAGTGATTTTGACCTTCTGAATTCAAATTTGACAATGACACTTTTTAGTTGCCTTTTGTTTATATGATTATCAGAGTTTTCCTTTTACTATTACATAAAATGAATGCATAAAAGTTTCAGTACTTTGAAACATTATTACTTTTGCAAATATAAAGATGCAGAATATTTTGTTTTCCCAATCTATTTATATAATTGCCTTGTAATGTTTTCATTTCCTGTTCTGTGTAGATGTCACTGTTTCCCAGAATTCCAAGTTGAGGAAGTTCACCGACCGCCATATTGGGACACCCAAGTGATGGGTGTCTCAATATGGAAACTGCTGCTGGTACCAACCTATTGCTCAGTACCACCAGCGGAACACCATCGCATCACACACACGCTGTACGCCGTACGCACCACACACACACTGTACGCCGTACGTACCACACACTCAGACACTCACACTCAGACACACACAGACACTCTCACAATCTCAGACTCACACACTCAGACTCACAGTCACACACTCACGCAGCCTTTTGCGCCGTACCAACAGCTGAACACTGTCGCACTGCGCCTGCGCGAATTCCGCATAGGCGCAGTAGATCATTCGGCTGATCCCGGCGGCAGATGCGTGACGTGTCTACAGGCAAAGGAAGCTGGTCACATTAAAGGGGTTTTCCCACGAACGAAAGTTCATTTTAAAAATTGTGTCTGACCGTGTTCGGAGCATACCACATCTCCTGGGCTGAGGAGGAAGCAAAAGACAATATTGACATTACAGCAGGAGATCAGATAGGATTCATTTTGTGAGGTAAAATATTTCCCTGACTGTTTTTAAACAATATTTTGCCTCACAAAACGTGTCCTCTGCGATCTCCTGCTGTAATGTCAGTATTGTCTTTTGCTTCCTCCCCTGCCCAGGAGCTGTGGTATGTTCTGTACACTGTCAGACACAAGGGTGAGAGAGACAGAGCACAGCGGGGAGACAGCTCAAACGGGACAGCACATGAGGGGAGAATACAGCACAGGAAGGAGAGAGACAGCAGACAAGGGGGATAGCACATGGGGTAGACAGGTCAAAGAAGAGAGCACAGACAGGAGAAGTCAGCACATGGGGAAAGAGAGAGTGGATAGGTGGGTGAGCACATGGGGGGGAGAGATTCTCAACGCTGCAAAGCCTGCCCCCATCGTGACATTACCGCCTTCCCAATACGATAGCATCGCGCCTCCATCTAGTATTCTTATATTTATTTAGAGGAAACTTAGCAACAATTCAAATAACTATAACATGTCTAAACACTATTGCGAATTACACACAAAATTAACAAACAGGCAATCCCCACATGTATCCAGGCTGTCTAGCAGCCGTAAATCATGCAGCTACGGTGACACAAACTAAATCTCCCAGCATGCCAGAATACTTGGAGGACACCCGAGCATGATCGGGAAAACCCGAGCAACGAGTATATTCACTCATCACTACTAGCTACTAACAATGCAATAATGATGTTGAATCAATAAAAATGCAATTTTTCTACAAGTCTGCATAAAAGGTGTCATAAGTAGTTAGAACCTCCTCTGGATCTTGAAAATTAAAGTTAGGGTAATCAGCAAATGTAAGCATCATATCTGTTTTCAGCACCACAAAATTAGTTTAGTTCAACTGTTTTCGTCTCTGAACCAATTTGACAGCAGAACAGTGTTATCGTTCTCAATGGTGCATTGTCCGGTATAAACAGAACTCGCACAGCCGAAAACAATGACAGCCTGTGTGTACTCGGATGACATCTGAGTGCAGCCCGATTTTTGCAACTCCACAGAATGCAAAAAAATCAAGCATTTTTTTTCATCTTCTCCTCATCTGAGTGATTTGGATAAAACTATGATCACACTAAGATCCAACTCTGATTCTCTTGATGTGAGAATATATGGCTGTCTGCACCTGTCCTAAAGGTTATCAACTGCTTGCAATAAAAAAAACAAAACCCCTTATTACCTGAATGCATATCAAATATATATTGTTACTTTAGTAAAAAGAAAATCCCACTAAACCCTTTATAATGCACATTTAACTGCTACGAACAAAATAGCTTTACTGCTCCATAAAGTAAGTGGCTATGAGACATGCAATAAAAGACAAAACGTAATTGCTTCACAGTTATATAAAAATTGCAAAATAAATATTTAACAATTGTTTCTCCTAAGATCTGAAGCGCGTAGATGCACTGAGTGTATTTTTCTCCAGTTAATTCCGAAGAGCTGATGAAACTGTAACGTCGCCTATTACACCTGTATTTTTACACAACCTCCCACTCACAAAGCATGATGGTGTCTGATGTACCAGAGCAGATTATAACGCACACTCCCACCCACGGATGAGCATAAAGTCTGCGCACTCCGACAGCTATTCTCACATCACAGAAGCACGTCAGTCGTTTACACCTCGTCATGCAGCAACCGGCTTAATGAGCCAATACTAGTCTAAGGCATATTACTCTCATTATTTAGATAAAATCTGTTTTAGATTATTTCCGCTCAACTACTGCGAGTATGTGTTTGCTTGAGTGAGCTCCAGCATTGAAACGCAATCATTTACATAATCCTATTATTGGCGTCATTGTACAGGCACAATCATTACTGACTTCACTCAGATCAGATGCTTCTCCTATCCATCTGATACACCAATTACAAAGTTGGGAACTTTTCTAGATCAATACTCAAGACTTGTTCATGACTGTTACCCTAGCTGTGCTTCTAAAATAACGGACCAGCAGCTTATATGGCCAGCATCGGGGAACAACACGCTACTGTGTTGCATGAGGGCTAATAGCTTTGTAGCTGGGTAAGACTTCAAGTCATGCACGCTGTTGGCCATTACTAAGAATCAATTGTGTAGGAGTTTACAGAAATGTTGAGGAATTGTGATTCTGTTTAATAAGTCAAAATATTCTAAATGTTATCAAAGCTGGAAGTTGGAAGAAATTAATGAAATCGTATGAATGATTGCTTACAGCGTTGGTAGTTGAATGGGACAGGTGACATCACGCCTGCTGATACCTAATGCACAGAGATGGGAGAATCAACTAGCAGGACTCCAGTCCATTGGTCAGGTCCGAAATCTATGTTTCTGGGCAAGAATCCTGCAGCTCCACTTACCTCCCAGCAGAGGTGTAAATGGAAATCATGGGGGCTATTAGCAGAAGTCCTAATTGGGTCTCCTTCAGCCCCCTCAAAAAAAAATTATATGTATACTTGGTGTAATAGGCAGGGTCATGGCATGTAGGCATAGTCACAGAAGGACACATCACCCAACTTTTGAAAATAAAGAGTGGGACAGGAATTACAAAGTACTTTTGCCCCTATTGGGGCCTTTAGTGTCTTTACCAACAACGATAAACTTTTCATGGCACCATAAAACATGATACCTGCAAAATTTCCCCCAAACACAGTTTGAAAGCCTCACAGTGAATTCTCGGACAATACGCTCCACATACACAGTGTGATGGCCCCCTTAATCTCAAAGCATAGTATGACAGCCCCTACAGTCTCATAACAGTATGATGGCTTTGACACAGTTCTCCACATAGTATAATGGCCCCCATACAGACATCCATATAGTATAACAGCCCCACAACCCTCCACGACCCTTTGAGGGCCATTATACTGTGTGGGGGGTCATTATACTGTGTGAATAGCTGTGTGGGGAATTATATTGTGTAGAGGGCTGTGGGCCGGCATTATACAGTATTGTTTAGAGGGCTGTGACAGCTAAAAAGGCTAAGCCATACCAGCCTGCCCGTAATATCGGTGTGGTGTGTATCTTTCCCCAATTTGACAATTTAGATGCATGCAAAAACAAAACTTTAGCTTTCCCATGTGAGGTGAAATCGCTCAGCTATCGGACCATGTGAGTGTTGTCCGATTTTTACGCACTGGTGTCCTTTGAAAAGCTGGCAATTCATGTGCCTCATACAGTAAAATCTATCATATATATATATGTTTTGACGAATATTTCCTTTGAAAATGATGTGTAAATGACAGAGAACTGCTCTATGTACATTAAAAGCTCAAGTTAAAATCGCATTGCAGTCGGATAGCAATCGCACTGCATTCGGATGTAAATCGGATGCTAGGTGTGAAAATCGCATTGTACTCACATAACATTTGTCCGTTTTTTCGGTCCTGATATCAGAACTTTTTTTCACACATATGGGTATGAGCTCTTAGATGGGTTAGGGGCCCACTCAGAAGTTTCGCCCCCCAAACCAAAATCCAAGCTACGCCTCTAGATAAGACCCAGGGTGGACTCCAGCGGCATCCAACCTTATTGTCCTTTATTGGAATCCTTTGCTCTGCCATGCCATCTGTCAGCTAGAAAATAAGAAAAAAAAGAACTGCATGCAGATTTATTTCTATTTAATAATGATGGAATCCAATGCAGATGTGAACAGAGCCCAACAGGTATCAATGTGAACAGAGCCCAACAGGTATCAATGTGAACAGAGCCCAATAGGTATCAATGTGAACAGAGCCCAATAGGTATCAATGTGAACAGAGCCCAATAGGTATCAATGAGAACAGAGCCCAATAGGTATCAATGAGAACAGAGCCCAATAGGTATCAATGTGAACAGAGCCTAATAGGTATCAATGAGAACAGAGCCCAATAGGTATCAATGAGAACAGAGCCCAATAGGTATCAATGTGAACAGAGCCCAATAGGTATCAACATTTTTGCAGGTCAAATTATTTAATAATATTTGGTTAGAGAATTACAGGAAAAAAGCAGAGCAATCACAATGTGGTTAATTGGTTTTCACCAAGCTTCAGAGATTTATATGGGAAGAACGCTCTTACCTCTTGTTACATTAACCCTTTCCTATATAACCATATGTTGTCAGACTACTAATTTATATGCTGCCTTTCATCGCACCACAGCTAGCCCTGGAGAGCACTATGGATGGCACTGCAGAAGTATTGCAGCTGGTGATGATGGGTTATTTAGTCTGGCACAGAGAGGACAATGTAGTTGACATTCAAATGGGACATTCAAGCATCCATTTTTCACAGATGGCACTCAAATATATTCTTATTATGACCTTTGGGACTATTCACTGAGTCATGTGTCAAACTCGCCAATGCAAGTCTATGGATCATCACTGACCGCACACATTGCCATCCATGTACAATCCGTATTTAACAATGCAATGTGTTGATTTTTCTATTTATATAAAAACTCACTGAAGAAACACTGATGGAAAAAAACTGAAACATGCACCAAACAGTTAGCGGCACTGTGTGGAGGACATTGTGGTTGACATTGAAAGGCTAAGCTCACACGAGTGCATAAAAAAATGATTATGACTTTCATCTCAATTATCATCTGTATGGCATCCGTATAGGATTAGCTTTTGTATATATCAACAATTGTTTAAATCTACAAGACCAAATACAGTTCTCTATATTAAAAAATCATCCAGAAAATTGGGATGATTTTTTCTCACTCGTCATCCGTGTGCAATCTGATTTTTAACTCATCAGCTATTAATCTTTTACAGTTTCCTATACTACAGAATTGTAATTTATCCATAAAACTCGGACATATGGCATGCAATTTTTTTTTTCACACTGTCTGATTTCAGAGCGAAATTGCAGCATGCCGAGGTTTTTTTCTCATGCCGAATACAGCTGAGAAAAAATATGCAGATCTACACTGCTTTATTGAATAACATTGGTCAGAGTGCAATACAATTTTTTTATTGGGTTGCAGTTGTCCAGTTTAGACACCAGTGTGAGCCAGCCCCGAGTGTTGTCCTTCTTTTCACAGCTAACACAAGACCAAAAATATAGTCGATTAAACTTGTCTGTCACCAGAAAAATACACTATTAACCTGCAGATATGGGGTTAATATAAAAGTTAAGAGCGGTATTAACCTGCCCGGCACCCACACTTAGCTGAATGCTGCATGGAGAAATTGATCTTTATTCCTCCCTGCAGCATTCTGATTTCAGTCATGGGGCAGTGTCGGCGCGGGTTCAGTCACCACTATGAGTATACAGAACGGCAGCTGTTACCGCACCCCCAGCCCCAGGGCCGGACTGGCCATCTGGCAATTCTGGCAAATGCCAGAAGGGCCTGTCTGGTCGTGGGCTGCCTTGTCTACTACGTTGCTAACAGAATCGGTGTTCTCAAGACACCCATACTGTTAAGAGTTGTGATAGAGCACCAAGTCTCTGACTCCATCACTTACCCAGCAGGCCATGGGTATCATTAGAAATATTGGTCTTGTAGTAAATCTTCCTTTCCTCTATCGAGCGTAATATTAGTAATATTTCCCATCTGGTTCTTGGGGACGGGGACAGCATGGGCCTGTGTGATTTCAAATGCCAGGGCTGAATTTCAGCTCCAGTCTTTACCTGCCCTGACAGCCGGTCCCAATGCTGAGGGAGCGTCAGTGCCAGGGATGCTGTTACAGGCGCCTCTCTCTATACACTGAGCGGTAACTGAACCCGCGCCGGTGCCGCCTCCATGACTGAAACCCGAACACTGCCGGGGGGAATAAAGTTCATATTCTTCCCGCAGCATTTGGCCAAGTGTGGGTGCCAGGCAGGTTACTATCACTATTAACCTGCAGATTAACCCATATCTGTAAGTTAATAGCGCTTGTTCTGGTGGCAGGTTCCCTTTAATGACTTATATAATAGCTCGGCTTTATGTCTTTATCTGATCAAAGAATTATATGGTAACTTGTAATGATCTAAAAATTTGAGTTTAGGATGAATTTCTCATTTATAGTATTTTTGTAATATATGATTAATGTCATCCTCTTACATATTTCCTATAATCTTTGTTTTATTTCAAAGACCCTACAGTCGTATTGATAGGATATGCAATAAATACCTCGGTGGCAAACCAAATGCTAGGACCCCTATTAGTTCCTAGAATTAATCGGCCTCCAACATAATTGAGCACGTTTTGTAATGAACCAACATCCTAGCCCTATTCTTAATGGTGAATTCTCTATAGAGTGTCTGGTTGGGAGTACTGCTGTTAGAGGTTAGCACATTCTTACATGTAGAAGAAGTGGTAGGGCTGCATAGGTGCTTGATCCCCAATACAAATGATGTAATTTTTGTAGAAATTTGATGTGCCAGTCATGAAAAATTCAGAGTAAAAGCTATATACATATGAGGCTGGAAGTGCACTGGGGTCGTGTCCATGCACATGGACTGCCTCTTCTAGTTGTATTGACACGCCCCAGAGCTCTTCCAGCCTCATTTTCTCATGGCTTCTACTCTACATTTCTCATAACTGGAGCATTGGATATTTACCTAAAAAAATTATCATTTTCATTAGGAGACAAGCACCTACACAGCCATATCACTACCCCCAGATGTAAGAATCTGCTGTCAGGTTCCCTTTAAGAGCCATAAAATTCCTTGTGAACACAAGTGCTTAGGGTGCAGAAGGATCTTTTGCTGTAAGCTAGGCCATTTTGTTTAATTGACACCAGCAAGCTTAACCTGTGGTGCACATTTCATGCAATCTGGAGTCGTAGAGAACAGGGGTGAGTCTATAATGAGACAACTGGGGGAGATGTCTCGGGCAGCGGAAATTTGAGAGAAAAACAGAGAACCAATTAAAAGATGCAAATTTTCATGCTGCAGTAACTTTTTACATAATTTTACGATTTAGATATCATTTACATTAGACACTGAGTAACTTTGTAAATAAATAACGTGATTTATACCGGAGTTTATAACCCCGAGCTGCGTTCAGATTTCTGCCGGTTGCAGTTGAAAAATCTCTTAACAGTTTAGCGGAGCTCCTGTAGTGCAAATCTCTAACTACTCAGCAATCTGGGAGAACAGTCTCTGTGGAGAAGACTTGGAGCCAGCAGGGCATGCTGGGAGCTTTTATGGCTGCAGCTTTGGACCATAAAACGAACTTGAAAGGGAAAGAAAAGCCGTAGCTGTACAGTACAGGGCGCATTACAAAACCATGCAGAACCTCTGTGATATTTTTCTGCATAATGGGCCCTGTTTATTAAGATTTGAGATTTGCAGACCAGTCTTGCAGGGAACCTGTCACCATGAAAATGCCGTCCAATCTGCAGGCACCATGTTATAGGGCCGGCGGAGCTGTGGTAAGAGCCCAATTGTGTGTCACTATACCTGTGGTAGTCCAAGCACTGTGCGCACCTTAAAACCATTATACCAAACCACCAATATTTACAAGGATTGTTATAGGTTTGCTTATGTTTTATTGCGCCATTAATAAATATTTTGTGATTTTTACAAAATATCTAAATAAAAAGTAGTTTTATTTATTACTTGTGGCATAGTATTCGCATCAGTGTCCTATCCCCTTGACCAAGGTCTAAGGGTTCGGGTTGTAATACTACAGGCATTAATGGGAATCTGTCAGCAGGTTTTTGCTATGGGATCTGATGACAGCATGAGGTAGGGGTTCAAACACTGAATCCTGTGATGTGTCACTTATCAAGCTATATGCTGTTGTTTACTTACAAATAAGGTTTTATCACCAGGTCAATAAAGAGGGACATTTTAGGGAGCTGTGAACCCTATATACTATGATATTTTAATGTTACTTTTTTTTTGCTCTTTCTTCAGAACTCCAATTATTAGCGGAACATCACTTGTGCAAACAGAGTTCAGAAGAGGAAGGTACCCCGCAGAGTAAGAACAGCGCAGATAACAGACCAAACTTGGGGTGCTGTTGCCATGGTAACACAGCCACAATTCCAGCATCTCAGCAGATGAGCTCATGTAGCTGCTTTACACAGGATGGACAACAGGAGAAAAACTCACCGGGGCGGAAACAGGATTGTCAGCCAGATTGCTCAAAAGGTAATCCGGGCGGTCTCAGCACTGCACATTTTGGTAAGGCCTCATACTCACTGGCTGGAAAAAAATCGGTCCGTT
>VIAB01000884.1:5011-16242 GCA_009801035.1 Oophaga pumilio | reverse complement strand
ATTGCCTCAAAAGGTTGTGCAACAAAATACTAAGTTAAGGGTACAGTCATTTCTGTCCAGGCCTATTCATGAGTTTTATTTTTTTTTTAATTCCGTGGAAACATGGTTGAAAAGCAATGTCTGACTTTCATTTGTTCATTTTCATAGACTTTTTATTTATTATTACTTTTGTCAGATTCAAGTTATTTCTGTCACCATTGTGGGTTTTTCTGTCATTAAACGAGGGGTACCAACAATTTTAACCACGTGTGTAGTTGCATTGTTAACCAGGATAGGTGATTATTACAGCCAACAACCTCAGGTCTTCATAATAGTAAACAACTACAAAAAGTCATAAACAGCTAAACCTTATCAAGCAGTATTATCATACTCTCCAACAGTTTATTAGGGTCTAAATACCATAAAAATGTAATATTAATATCAATAGCTAATGAGAGAATATCAGAAATAATTTCAAACCTACTTCCCAGTGCGGTGGTTCTAATAACCTCCTATGTAAAGGCGTTGTACAGTTTAAGTGAATAGAGGGGGTCCCCTGTTCGCGATTGTCATATCTTTGCCAGAGGAAAGAATATTTACTCGAGGACTTTTCCCCTCCCAGTCATTTGAACAAGCATTGTGTAAAGCCTAATTTCACCTGTGGGGGTGCTGCAGGGAAATTAAACACTCACAAATTACACTTACTCCACAGATTACAACTGATCATTAGAATTACAAGCAGAGGATTTTGTGATTAAAGGGTTTGTCCACTACTCGCACAACCCCTTCTCAATCTGCATGTTTGCCCGCTTTTAATTAAACACACCTATACTCACCTCCGGTGTCGGCACTGTTCCACTGGTGTCGGCACTCGAATTTCCAGGGCTCACATGAGGTTGTTATGACATGTAATCCTTGCGTCCCAATCAGTGCTGACGTCACTGTCCCCTCCTTTGAGGTGTATAAGTTATCAACAGGAAGTGAGAGCTGCGGCTGGCCGATCTTTTCCTCTTGGTTACTTATACATCCGAAGTCGGGGACAGTGACACCAGTGCTGTTTGGGTGCAGGGCTCATGTGTCATAACAACCTCATGAGAGCCCCGGAAACGCAAGAGCTGACACTGCTGGAGTGGTGCTGACACTGGAGGTGAGTATAGATGTTTTTATTTTAACTGGGCAAACATTCAGATTGAGAAGGGTTTGTCCTAGTAGTGCACAGCCCCATTAACTCATTATCAATAAACCCTTCTATCAAGTAGTGATTGTCCATAGCAGAAAACCCCTATAACTGCCTCCATCTCTCTGTACTGTAGGCACTGTATGACGTACAGCATAAATATTATTTCTTTATTGGTATTTTTATGTTATCATTATGGTATAGTCTTTGGTGTCTTTGTTGCATGGTTATCTTTATGACAAATTTATGTTAAAGCGATGGTCTAGTCATCTGATATTGATGACCTACCCTTCAGATAGGTCATATATATGAGCGGTGGGCGTCCAACATCCAGCACCCCCACCAATCTTCTCTGGCGCCATCTAGATATAAACAATGAATAGCTCTGAAAAACAAGCTATTTGATATGGATTGGATATTGCCGAGAACGGCAGGTCAGTTCTCCCACAGCACTGTGACATGTGTATAATGTAGCAGAGCTTTTAAGCACACACTTTCATTACTTCATCATGACAATCACACTACTGAGGCATTTTATCAATATAAACATATATTATGGTGATAAATTACAAAACAACAAAAATCAAATACAATGGTTGATGGTTCAGTCTCTCAGAAAGTTTTACAGCATCACTTCCAGCAGTTGCCCCAAGGGGGAGCCAATGCATGTGCTTTTTACATGTTTTTTTACAGAGGCTTGTGAACAAACTTCAGGAAAATCACAATAGAACTGCTGGAATTAATACGCATACTATTGTGATATCCTCACAGTACATCACAACCTACTCTAGAAATACACACACAGTCTATTATACTACATTCATATCAGCACAACATGTAAATGCACACACACATACACAAATGGTTGTGATGTGATTAGTAATGTCCAAAGCCTGAAAGTACTGTGATAACAAATAGGACAAGCCTGCAAATGACATAATAATACTCAAGTTTTGTGACATTATCACAACAGAAAATATACTGGAGAAAATAGTATTGTGATGTAGGGAGGTTCAGGGTTTAACCCTTTAAATGTATTTTTGCTGCTTTGTGTATGTATTTGTATATAATTGCTATGGACTTTGTAGTGACTTAATGCAGTGTCTGTCGTATGATATTTCATATAGATTTAGATAAGGCAGTGCATCCTTTGGGGACATTAGAGGAGGGCACTTGTATAGTAGTTATAGCTGGGTGAATGTAGTTCTGCAAAGGGCCACTAGATGGGGCATATTAGAGGACTCAGAGAGTTGTTAGATGTTTCGTGTCGGTCAGTGATAGGCCACTGGGTGGGGGCATTGAGCACATTCCGTGTAGTAGAGACTTGTCAGGACACCAAGGGGAAGTAGGTGAAGTGTCGGTCGGGAACTAGTGAGAGGGACTTCCCAGATAGAGTCAGTCGGGGGGTGGACCCTGTTGCTGCTCGGATGTCTCTGGTCCTGAGCTGTGTAACGGACAGAAAAGAGAGAAGTGAATAAAGGTACCAGCAGTCATGTAGCCGGTGAAGGAATCACCGTGGAACCGTACGCCAGCAGTCGGTGGGCTGTTGAAGTTGTAGTGCCAGTGCTAGAGCCACTGTGGGAATGCTCAGCAGAAGTGTGCGTGCTGTAGCAGAAGTGAGTGGGCCACCATCGAGTACACGGGCAGAATAACCAGAAGGGGTGGACGACCTAGTAGATGTGTATTTCTGTGACTGGATTGAAGTGTCTCCAGGGAAAGAAATCGAAGTGTCGTTTTCACCATGCTCCTCATACCGCATTTGCTTTGTGGTCCATTCTGGTGTAGCAGAAGAAGTGAAGCGGAGTTGTGGAACATGTATTGCTGGTACCGTGTCAGGCGTGCTAATGGAGTCTTTTGGATGTGATGTGTCCGGAGGAAAATAAAGCTGAACTGTTTAACGTTGGTCTGGACTCTGACTCAGATTATTTATAATCTGAAACGGGTGAGGACTACCCCAGGGATGAAGCAGCTGCCAGTGTGAAGAATGCAGATAACGCTGGTGAGTCCACCCCCCTACCAGTGCTTTACAGTGACTTCAGAACATCACAGCATAATAAAGAAATACACATACATATTATTCTAACATTAAAACAAGCACGGCCTTGAAATAAACATACCATGGTGAAATCACTAAAATGGAGCCTAAATTAGAAATACATTCATAAGGTGGCATAACTGGAGTTCGATGGGTCCCGGAGCAAAATTTGGACCTGCAATCCCCTGTATGTTGGTCAGATGTATGGGCCCTTGTAGCATTCTAAATTCTATAAAGACATACGTGTTCGCTCCCCTCCTCATTATGTACTAATGCCCCCCCATCATGGGCCCCTTCCAGTTATACATATCAGTCCATCCTAGGCTCCTTCCAGGTATATTTGTCCCCCATCCTGGGCTCCTTTCTAGCATGTATGATCCTCATTCTGCTGCTGCATAAAAAAAAAATTCTACTCACCTTCCACCAGTCCCTCATTGTCCTCTTCTGTAGCTGTCATATACTGTATACCAACAGCTGATATCAGCGGGCCTGCTGTGGTGATGTATGACATCACTGTCATGCAGCGCCAATGCCTTGCATGCTGATGTCATCTGCTGGCCTTTGATTGGCCAGCGGTGTGTATTTCAGCTGAGAGAGGACGCTTATCCAGTGGAAGTAGGAATTGCTGTCGGTGGGCCCCTCTTCCGCATGGGCCCGATCAAGGTCACAAAGAGCGCATTATGCCCCTGCATTCATAGTATAGTAAGTAGTGATGAGCGAGCACTAAAATGTTCGGGTGCTCGTTGCTCGGGTCAAGCAAATTGGAATACTTGGGTACTCGACCCGAGCAACGAGCCCAATGTAAGTCTATGGAAAAACCGAGCATTTTTGCTGCGATCCCCCCGGGGGTCATTTTAGGGTCTAAAAATGTCAGAAATCGATGAGAACAATGCTCAAATGACACTGGAACATCATGGGGAATGCCCCTGGAAGCATTTCTGACTCCCAGGTCACTGCTGTGACCAATGTTGTCAGAGTGTGACGCCACTTTTACAGGTGCACACTAAAACATACAAAAAACCAAATTGGATTTTCCAGGGAAATATGTTAAAGAACATCCTTTCCAGGGTAATAATTTGTATGTAGGGCAAACGAAATAACCAAAGCAAAATGTACCTCAACCACTTGGGCTATGTTCACACACATCGTTTTTGAAGCGTTTTTCAACTGTAGCATTGCTTTCAACCAATACAGATGCAATCACTGGGAAATGTCATTTTAACATTTAACAACCTTAGCTGGCCATGTGGTGTGTGTCACATCATCAAACATGTCCTGTTTCATTTATGAAGGAAGGACTCTGAAAGTCACAAAGCCTATTTTTTATAGGGGCATCAGGTGGCATTAATCTTCTTAAAGGGCCATCAGCTGGCTATGCTATGTTGTTCCCATTATTAAACAGTGGGTCTCCTATACTGTTATTGCCTTTGCAGTGAGTGGCTGGGCTGCCAAATATTAGGACACACCCCAATACCCCTTTGACCAGACGTACAGGAGGACCTCATGAAAAAGTATTCCAATTATAAGAAAATGGGTCTCCCATAGTGTTAGCCTATGCACTGAATGCATGGCCTGCCCTGCACAAAGTAACATGCACCCCAATAAGCCTTTGAACCCACGTACTGGATGGCGACATGGAAACCAAGTTCACATTATTCATTTGGTACTCCCATACTGTTTGCCTATGCATTGAATGCAAGGCTTGCCCTGCACCAAAGTAACATGCACCCCAATAACCCTTTCAACAGACGTACTTGAGGGCCTCATGACAAAAAGGTTCCCATTAGAAGACAGTGTGTCCCATACTGTTAGCCTATGCATTGAATACAAGGCCCGCCCTGCACAAAAGTAACATGCACCCCAATAAGCCTTTGAACCCACGTACTGGATGGCCACATGAAAACCAAGTTCACATATTCATTTGGTACTTCCATACTGTTTGCCTATGCATTGAAAGAAAGGCCTGCCCTGCACCAACGTAACATACACCCCAATAACACTTGGAACAGTTGTCCTGGATGGCCACATGAAACCAAAGTTCCCATTTTTTTTATTTGGTACTGCCATTCTGTTAGCCTAGGCATTGAATTAAAAGCCTGCCTTGCACCAAAGTAACACGCTAAAAACCCTGCAGTGGACAATTGCAATGTAGATGCTAAAGACCATGCAGTGGACAATTGCAATGTTGATGCTAAAGACCCAGCAGTGGACAATTGCAATGTTGATGCTAAAGACCCAGCAGTGGACAATTGTAGTGTTGAGGCTAAAGACCCAGCGATGGACAATTGCACTGTTGAGGCTAAAGACCCAGCGGTGGAGCATTGCAGTGTTGAGGCTGAAGAACCTTTATGGCAGCATTGCAGAGTTGAGGAAGAACACCCGGCAATGGAGCATTACAGTGTTGAGCCAAAAGACTCTGCAGTGGACAATTGCAGTGTTGAGGCTAAAGTCCCTGCAGTGGACAATTGCAGTGTTGAGGCAAAAGACCCAGCAGTGGAGCATTGCAGTGTTGAGGCTGAAGAACCTTTATGGTAGCAGAGTTGAGGAAGAACACATGGCAGTGGAGCATTACAGTGTTCAGCCAAAAGAACCTGCAGTGGACAACTGCAGTGTTGACACAAATATACTCCAAATCATGGTATAACTAACGTATTGTGGTGCACAGAATTGCAACCATATGCTAATTGCATATTCAAAATAGCGACTAAATGTAATGTTGCATAATAAGAGAAAAAGTTGAGTCAATGATTAGATAAAAAAAATAGTATAAATTTTATTTCAATCAAGTACTAGACAAACATACATAGAATTTTTTTAAAAAGATAAACTAGAGCAGACAGTAATATAAATACAGGCAACAGTGCAGTTTAGTGACGACAAAATCCAAAAGAATATATCGTGAGTAACAAGCACATGGTGCCAAAGCACAAGGGGCAAAATGAGAAGATAATCCTAATGTGCTGTCATGAATCACATAGACGTATATGTATATAAACCAATTTTGTGACATATAGGTCAATGGTGGAAGGGAGCCAGAGTGGGGGATATCATACGCTCCCAACATATACCAGCATTAGTGCATAAAAGAGCCAGTATTCCCCAATACATATACCTATAACGTGGCCACAATATAACAGGTCTCAAGGTACCATCCACCATTAATAGTTCAACAAACGACAACTAGTAAAGGTAGAAAAAGTTAATCATTTACCCATCATTGTGCCTGGTGTGTGCCCAGAGACTCATTCCCCTGTGTTGAGGCTAAAGACCCTGCAGTGGACAATTGCAGTGTTGAGGCTAAAGACCCAGCGGTGGACAATTGCAGAGTAGAGGCTAAAGACCCAGCAGTGGAGCATTGCAGTGTTGAGACTGAAGAACCTTTATGGTAGCATAGTAGAGTTGAGGAAGAACATCCGGCAGTGGAGAATTACAGTGTTGAGCCAAAAGAACCTGCAGTGGACAATTGCAGTGTTGAGGTTAAAGACCCAGCAGTGGAGCATTGCAGTGTTGAGGATGAACACACAGCAGTGGAGCATTGCAATGTTGAGCCCGAAGAACCTGCATTGTAGCATTGCAGTGTTGAGGAAGAACACCCAGCAGTGGAGCATTTTAGTGTTGAGCCTGAAGAACCAGGAGTGGAGAATTGCAGTGCTGAGGCTGAAGAACCTGCATTGATGAATTGCAGTGGTGAGGCTGAAGACCCAGCATTGTAGCATTGCAGTGTTGAAGATAAATAACCAACAAAGTTCACATTATTAGGAAGTGGGTCTCCCATACTGTGTGCCTATGCAGTGAATGCAAGGCCTGCCCCAAATTTGGACGCACCCAAATACAACTTGGAAGAGACGTGGAGGAAGTCCTCCTAAAAATCTGTTTCCATTACAAAGGAGCGTGTCTCCTATACTTGTAATGCCCATACACTATGTGTATGGGCCGACAAACAATTCCCCCTGGGGGGTACACATCAACATACTGTATACGCATTTCTGTTACCGGCATCAAAAACACCCTTCAAAAAAATTACGTGGCTGTTGCATTGCAGAACACGTTCACCCTGGTGATCTAGTGGTGGTGTCTGAAGAGATGTGGAGGATGTCCTCCGTAAAAGGTCTTCCCAGTTTAAAAGAGCGGGTCTCCTATACTTGGAATGCAAACATTTCCCCCTGTGGGGCACACATCAACCGACTGTGTAAATATTTTTTGTTACGGACATCCTAAACACCCTTGCAAAACAATATAGTGGCTGTAGCATCACGGAACACATTCACCCTTGTGTTCTAGTGCTGGTGTCTGAAGAGATGTGTAGGATGGCTTCCAAAAAAGGTCTTCCCAGTTTAAAGGAGCGCATTACTTGGTAAGCCCATACACTAAGTGTATGGGCTGACAAACATTTCCCCCTGTGGGGTAGACATCAACATACTGTGCAAAAAATTTTAATTAAAAGGGCATCAAAAACACTCTTTTACACAATAAGTTGGCTGTTGCATCACGGACCACGGTTACCATGTTGATCTAGTGGAGGTGGATGATGAGGATGAGGAGAAGGAGGAGGATAACACACCAAATAGCCAAAGTCAGGAAGCATATACCCATGTATCGGTGTGAAGAGGTGCATGGTAATACACCTCCCAAAAAAAGACATTCGGGGGTGTACAAAAGTCTGCCGCAATCCAGCCCTTGTTTGTTTTTATAAGAGTCAGCCTGTCACGATTTTCAGTTGACAGGTGGATGCGCTTATCAGTTATAATTCCACCAGTGGCACTAAAAACCCGCTCTGACAAAACTATAGCGGCAGGGCAGGCCAGGACCTCCAAGGCGTAGAGAGCCAGTTCATGCCACATGTCCAGCTTGGATACCCAATAATTAAAAGGCACATAGGAATCACGGAGGACATTGGTATGGTCAGCAAGGTACTCCCTCAGCATTTTCCCAAACTTTCCACTCCTTGTGACAGTACACCGCGTCTCTGGGCCAGAGCGATGGGAGGGTCTGAGAAAACTGTCCCAGAACTTTGCCAGTGTTACCCTGCGTCTGCTGTATTGCTGTATTGGAGTTGTGTCTCTCTCGCCTCTATTCCTTGGTTGTCCAACGAACTGTGACCTCTGCCACAAGCATTTTCAGATGGGAATTTTTTTAATAATTCCACAATGGCCCTCTGGTACTGCAACATTTTAGTACATCTATTTGCCTCTGGAAGAAGAGATTGAAAGTTCTCCTTGTAGCATGGGTCTAGAAGTGTCACCAACCAGTAATGAGTGTCAGCACAAATTTTGATAATGCGATGGTGACGGGAAAGGCAGCGCAACATAAAGTCTGTCATGCGTCCCAGACTGCTAACTGGCAAGACTTCTGTTTCCTCATCAACAGGACGACTGACCATGCTGTCCTCCTCCTCCCTGTCCTCAGGCCAGCCACGCTGAACAGACGGTATGACAGTTGTGCTTGTAGTACCGTTTATAGAGCAGAAAAGTAGCTCCTGTTCTTCCTCCTCCTCCTCTTCCTCATTGTCAACCAATCCACATTGGGATGACATGAGGCTGGGCTGTGTGTAATCACCCTGTATGGTTCCTTGCTCCATCTCATCGTGCTCTGCCTGCAATGCATCCTCTTTCATTGTAAAAATAAAGGTATATGTAACCAATCTAATTAGATGTGAGTAAAGCAGGGTATGACTGTAGTTAAAACTAATATTTTATTAAGTATAGTTAAAATTCAAAAACACCAAAAACCATTAAAAACACACACGGTAATGGTGATCCAATGCCTCCATAAGGCATTATGGGGCGTTAAGTCAGCAGATCATACATAGGTTTCATTGAGGGGGTATTGTATGGATACAAATAAATTATCCTCCCCCCGCTTTTTACTATGAGAATCTGTGACTTTCGAGACAATAAGTCGGACATATCAACATAACGAGGTGAGATCATTCCATTTCTTCTGATAACTGGTTGTTATATATTTAGAAAGTATCCACTCATTTTGCCGCGAAAATATAGATGTGAACTATGCAACATATTTGAACAATCTATATTGGCATATTATGCAGAAATATTGATACTGAACAACCTTTGCACAATACACTTGAGCAATTGACATTGGCAAATATATAGAGACCAACACTGAATTGTCTCTTGCATCCTGACGGAATAGTCAGGGCTGTTGTTTCTCTGGTGTTTGGATCACCATTACCGTGTGTTTGTTTTTAATGGTTTTTGAATTTTAACTATATTTTAACTATACTTAATAAAATATTAGTTTTAACTACAATCATACCCTGCTTTACTCTTTCATTGTAAGCAGAGAGCTTTTCAGAATACAGAGTAGCAGCATGGTGATGCTAATTATGGTGTCATCACTGCGCACCATCTTGGTGGACTCCTCAAAGTTTTGTAGGATGGTACATATGTCTGACATCCATGTCCACTCCTGAGGTCTTATGTGTGGAGTCTGAACTGAATACCGATGGCCTTGTTGATGCTGGTAGTCAACAACTGCCCTCTTCTGCTCACAAATGGTTTCCAACATATGCAGTGTAGAGTTCCAACATGTGGTGATATCACACACCAGTCAGTGAGCCGGAAGCTGCAAACGCTGCTGAAGCACGGCAAGGGCGGCTGAAGCTGTAGCTGACTTTCTAAAATGGGCACCAGGCGGCATACTTTCACAAGCAGATCCGGCAGCTCCGGGTAGCTTTTGAGAAACTGTTGAACAACGAGGTTAAGCACATGGGCCAGGCATGATACGTGTGTGAGTTTGCCTTGCCTCAGAGCCACCACCAGGTTTCGGCCATTGTCACACATGGCCATGTCTGGCTGTAGGTTCAGCAGTGTCAGCCACAGATCTGCCTGCTCTTTCAGAGCTGTCCACAACTCTTCAGCAGTGTGCGGTTTGTCACCTAAGCATATTAGCTTCAGCAAAGCCTTTTGCCTCTTGACTGAGGCAGTGCTGCAGTGCTTCCAGCTTGTGACTGATGTGGTCATTTTGGAGATGCAGGCTGAAGAGGAGGAGGAGGATGACGTTCAGGAGCATTAGACTGTGGGGGAAAACCTGATTGACCTAGTGCCCACAATCCTCGGCGTTGGTAGGACATGTTCCATCCCAAGGTCTGACTGGGTGCTGGCTTCCACTATGTTAACCCAGTGTGCCGTCAGCGTTATCCGCAATCCGAACCAACTACCTTTTGACACTGCTCTGGTTTCACTAGTGCTGTTCTGCGGTCCCCTATGAATTCGGACAGGAAACTCATGCGAGAAGATGTGGGTGTTTGTTGTTCCACAAGTTCCGCTTGCCTACAGCCTTGGCCTCTGCCTGCACCATCACCATCCACTTCCCCGTCCCTTGCCATGCGCCTTGCCCATTTTAAATGCAGTACAATATTTTCCACGTTCACCACAAAAGGCTGAATTGTGAGCAAACTTAGATGTGATCAGTGTGCATGAAAAACACACTTTAAAATATCTGGACTGTACTTTTTTTTTTTAGCAAACTGGTGTCAATAACTAGGGTAAGACACAGCAAAAACTGTGGAATGAAGGCCTGAAATACTACAGTTTGTAGCCCACAGATAGATGAGGCATCTGATGGATATATCACACTGTTCAATATGTGGTCTGTATTTTTAGAATTTTTACCCCAAAATAGTGTATTGAACTAGGGTAACAGACAGCAGAAAGTAGAATGAAGGCCTGAAATGCTACAATTTGTGGCCCAAAGATAGATCAGGCGTCTGACGGAGATATCACACTGTTCAATATGTGGTCTGTATTTTTTAATTTTTTACCCTAAAATAGTGTATAGAAGTAGGGTAACAGACAGCAAATACAGTGGAATGGGGGCCTGAAATGCAACAATTTGTAGACCACAGATAGATCAGGCGTCTGACAGAGATACCACACTTTTCAATATGTGGCCTGTATTTTTTAATTTTTTACCCCAAAATAGTCTATAGAACTAGTGTAAGACTTAGCAAAAACAGGTGAATGTAGGCCTGAATTGCAACAATTTGTAGCCCGCAGATAGATCAGGCGTCTGACGGAG